>RJWT010008270.1:0-26513 GCA_004365215.1 Cuniculus paca | reverse complement strand
CGCTGCCAGCCACCACCTTCTTCTTCATTTAAATTCTTTTTATTCTCTTTGTGGGCTTCAGTTCATATTTTAGATTCTTCCTGGGTCCAGGGGACCCACTTCCTTCCTTCTTGTCCTCTCCATGATGTTATATTCCAGCATCTGAACTGTTTCTCTCAGAGAGACTGTTTACTCTGCTGCTTACTGTTCCGCCATCTTTGATCCTTCCTCATAAGAACACTGTTTGCAGAAATAATAGCAAAAAGTTTTCCAAGCATGGAAAAAGAATCTGAAATTCAGACAACTGAGGCATACAGAATCCCAATAAGCCATAAAATGAATCTTTACCCAGACATATAATAATTAGGATCCCAGAAATCCAGCACAGGAAGAGAATACTACAAGCTGTTAGAGAAAAGAAACAGATCACCTATGAAGGAAAACCTATCAGAATCACAGCAGACCTCTCAACACAAACCTTCAAGTCAAGAAGAGCTTGGAGTGAAGTATTTCAAGTCCTTAAAGAAAACAACTTCCAACCTAGATTGATGTACCCTGCAAGTTTATCTTTGAAAGTTGATGGAGAAATAAGATATTTCCATGACAAAGAACAACTGAAAAAATTCATGACCACCAAACCAACACTACAAAGAATACTGAACAATAATCTAGAAAGATATAAAGGTAACTGAAGTTCCAACAACAACACCAGAAGAAAACCACTAAGCAGGACAAACAATTAAACAGAAAAAGTAGAGAACCAACAACAGAAAGACAACATGACAAAGATAAGTTAGTACATATTAGTTATATCCATCAATGTAAATGGCCTCAACAAATCAATAAAAAGAAACAGACTGGCAAAGTAGATTAAGAAACAAAATCCAACAATATTTTTGTGTACTAGAAACATATTTAACACCAAAGGAAATTCATAGACTAAAAGTAGAAGGATAGAAAACGATACTCCATATGACAAGAACCCAGAAAAAAGGAAGGGTAGCTATTTTGTTTTCAGATAATGTGAACTTCACACAAAGAATGATCAAAAGAGATAAAGAAGGTCACTACATACTTGTTAGGGGAAATTGTGAAAAGGCGATTACAATCATAAATATATATGCACCAAATATGGGAGCACCCAGCTATGTAAGACAAATCTTAATAGACATGAAAAATCAAATAAGCAATAATACAATTATAATGGGAGACCTTAACACCACATTGTCACAAAAAGACAGATCAACCAAACAAAAAATCAGTAAAGAAATAACAGAACTGAATCAAATCTGTGAACAAATAGACTTAGTAGTAGACATTTACAGAGTGTTCCACCCAACAACATCAGAATGCACACTCTTCTCAGCTGTACATGGCTCATTCTCTAAAATAGACCATATACTAGCCCACAGAACATGCTTAAGTAAATGCAAAGGAATAAAAATAATCCCATGCATATTATTTGACCATAGCACAATAAAATTGGAAGTTAATGACAAAAAAACCCCACAAGAACCCCATAAACACATGGAAATTAAATAACACTCCTAAACAACCAATGGGTCACAGAAGAGATTGAAGAAGAAATTAAACAATACCTACTTCAAAGGAAAGTGTAAATACAACTTACCAGAATTTGTGGGACACAATGAAAACAGACCTCCAGGGAAAATTTATAGTGGTGGGTTCCCACATCAGGAAAATGGAATGAAATACAGAAATTAATGCAATTGAAACTAAGAAAACAATACAAAAAAATGTATGAATCAGAGTTGGTTCTTTGAAAGAATAAGCCCCTAGCCAACCTTATCAAAAACAGGAGGAAAAAAGCTCAATTCCACACAATAAGAAAAGAAAATGGTGAAATCACTACAAACTCTGTGGAAATACACTAGATCAAAAATACCTACTGCAAAAACCTTTACTCTTATAGGTTTGATAACATAGAAGAAATGGACAGATTCCTAGAAACATATGAATTACCAAATCTGGAACAAAAAGATGCAAAACTGCTGAATAACCCAATTTCAGTTAATGAAATTGACAATGTAATTAAAAACTTACCAACAAAGAAAAACAAGGTCCTGATGG
Organism: Cuniculus paca; assembly: GCA_004365215.1. Lineage (NCBI taxonomy): Eukaryota > Metazoa > Chordata > Mammalia > Rodentia > Cuniculidae > Cuniculus > Cuniculus paca. The sequence continues at coordinate 24,443 of RJWT010008270.1, read as the reverse complement.
ATTGTCTGCTGAATTCTACAAGAAACTTAGGGAAGACTTAATGTCAACAGTCCTCAAACTCTTCAATGAAGTTGAAAAGGAAGCAAGTCTCCCTAACTCATTCCTGGAGGCAAGTATTATCCTAATACCAAAACCAGAGAAAGACCCAACCAAAAAAGAGAACTACAGGCCAATCTCCCTAATGAACATAGATGCAAAAATCCTCAACGAAATACTGGCAAATAGAATGGAGCAAATCATCAAGAATATTATACATCATGAACAAGTGAGAATGCAGAGGTGGTTCAACATACACAAATCAATATACATAATACACCATATCAACAGAGCCAAAGAAAAGAGTCATATGTCCATCTCAATAGATGCAGAAAAAACTTTTGACAAAATCCAACATTCATTTAGGATAAAAACCCTACAGAAAATCAGAATACATGGTCTTTACCTCAATCTGATAAAAACCATATATGGTAAACCAACAGCCAACATCTTACTAAATGAACAAAAACTGAAAACTTTCACTCTAAAATCAGGAACTAGACAAGAATGTTCACTATCACCACTCCTATTCAATATAGTTATGGAAACATTAGCCAAAGCAATTAGACAAGAAAGAGAAATAAAAGGAATAAGGATAGGAAAGGAAGAAATTAAATTATCACTATTTGCAGATGACTTGATACTCTACATAGTAGACCCGGAAAACTTCATTGAAAGACTTCTAGATGTAATAACCAAATTCAGCAGTGTAGCTGGATACAAAGTCAACACTCAAAAATCAGTAGCAGCCCCTCACCCTACAAATCTTGGAGGCTGGCAAAATCATCGGTCTACCCTCCTCTTCACCCCAGAGACCTCAGAGGACAGCATGATCATTGATCTCCCCTCCTCCTTGCCCCACAGACCCTGGAGACTGACTGGATCATCTGTCACCCTTCTCCCCTCACACTCAGAAGACCACAGCAACCCACAGACCATCAGTGACCACTTCCACCACCTGCAGAACATTGGTGGGTTGGTGGGAACCTCACCAACTGCTCATCCACACAAAGGACCTCAGTGGGTCTGTGACAGTGTGGTTGAGTATCCTCCTCAAATAGAGGACTCCAGTTGGTAAACAGGAACAGGAGCAAACCCTCCCCCCCAGTCAGGTGTAGGATGTTGGTGAGTCTGGCAAGAGTGTGGTTGAGCCCTTCTCCCATATAGAGAACACCAGATGCATTGAGAAGAGTGCTAACAAGGCCTCCCCCAACCAGAGGAACTCAAAAAGGCTTATGAGGCATCCAGTGACACAGTAGGGTCACAGCTGAGGCACATATGATTGCTAGGTAGATCTGGAGGCCTGGAACAGCCTCAAGCTGCATTAACAATAGGAACTAACAGTTGACTTACATCAATACTCCTAGGCTCATCAGCCTACAAAAAATACGTGACTCACCCAACAGGTCCTGCAAGAGGAATTCAGGTGATGACCCTCCACTGCATTGTGGGACCCAGCAATTGGACAAACATCAGCCACACAGTAGAACACTAAGACACACACAATGGACATTTGAGAATAATGGGATTGAAAACACTAAAATATTAACCCAAGAGGTGAAAGCGAAAAAACAAAAAAGCAAAATGCAATCTCAAAGGTCCAGCCCATCTGGAACAAGGATAGGAGACATTGACATTAGAAGTCATACACCTAAAATTTCTGAAAAGATAGCAAGTGAAATAAAGAAACAAATCCATGAGGCTACAGAGGAAATCAGATTACAAATCATCTCTCAGGTAAAGAAAGAAATGACAACCTTAATAAAGGAGTTGCTCAGCATAACTAGAGAAGACATAGATACAAAAAAGTACAGGAGCTTGGGAAAATGATGGAAACCTTGAATGAACAATTTAGGAAAGAAATAGACTGCAAGAAACAAATTCAATGAGATATCCAGAAAATAAAAAATTCCACTGAAAGCTGGCAAAACCACTTGAATGAAGCAGAGGGTAGACTTTCAGACCTTGAAGACAGGATCGCAGCTAGTGATCATGAAAGGAAAGAACTTTTAAAAATGACAAGGGAGCATGAAATAACAGTTCAACAGCTTCAAGATGATGCAAAGAGAAGCAATGTAAGACAGATAAGTTTCAATGAAAATGCAGGAGTCAACACAAATGACATAAAAACACTATTCACAGAAGTAATAGAAAATTTCCCAAACATGGGAAAAGAATTAGATATACAGATAACTGAGGCATATAGAATGCCAAACAATCATAACCAAAATAATTCTATGCTAAGACATATAATAATTAAGATCCCAAAAATTCAGAATAAAAACAGAATACTAAAAGCTGTTAGAGAAAAGACACAACTCATCTATCAAGGAAAGTCCATTAGAATCACGGCAGACATCTCAGCACAAACCATCAAGTCAAGATAAGCTTGGAGTGAAGTATTTCAAGCCCAGAAAGTAAACAACTCTCAACCCAGATTGATGTCCCTTGAAAGACTTTCTTTGAAAATTAATGGGGAAATAAGAAGCTTCCATGACAAAGAACAGCTGAAGAAATTCATGTTCACCAAACCAACCCTAGAAAGAGTACTGAAAGACATACTAGAGAGAGACAAAAATGACTACAATTCCTGAAACGACAGAAAGGAACCACCAGGAAGGGCAAGCAATTAAACAAGGGGAAAAAACAGGAAACCAACAACAGGAAAATAACATGACAAAGTTAATCCAGTACATATCAGTTATATCCATCAATGTAAATGGCCTCAATTCACCAATTAAAAGAAATAGGTTGACAGAATGGATCAAGAAACAGGATCCAACAATATGCTATATACAAGAAACACATCTGACCCAAAAGGAAACTCAGACTAAACGTCAAAGAATGGAAAACAATACTCCATGTGACAGGAACCCAGAAAAAAGCAGGGATACCTATTCTGTTTGCAGACAATGTGAACTTCAAACCAAACATGATCAAAAGAGACAAAGAAGGTCATTACATAATTGTCAGGGGAAAATATTCAAGAGGAAGAGTTAACAATTATATATATATACCAAACACAGGAGCACTCAACTATATAAGACAAATATTAACAGACACGAAAAGCCAAATATACAATAACACAATTGTAACAGGGTGTCTTAATACCCCATTGGCACAGAGAGACAGATCAACCAAACAAAAAATCAGTAAATAAATAACAGAAATGAATCAAATCTGTGAACTAATGGACTTAGTAGTAGACATTTAGAGTGTTCCACTCAACAACATCAGAATACACATTCTTCTTAGCTGCACATGGAACATTCTCTAAAATAGACCATATATTAGCCCATAGGACATTCTTAAGCAAATGAAAAGGCATTGAAATTGTCCCATGCATATTAACAGACCATAGAGCACAGAAATTGGAAATTAATGGAAATTAAATAACAACCTCCTGAACAACCAATGGGTTACAGATTAAATTAAAGAAGAAATTAAAAAATACATACAATTTAATGAAAATGCAGATACAACATACCAAAACCTGTGGGATGCAATGAAAGCAGACGTAAGAGGGAAATATATAGCAATGAACTGTCACATCAGGAAAACAGAACTAACAAAAATAAACAACCTAACGCTATACTCCAAGCTTCTAGAAAAAGAAGACCAAGTCAGGCCCAGCTTCCCTGGAACAGCGAACCAGCCACAGCTCTGGGCCTGGTGTGAGCCGAAGGCATGCACAGCAAATTTCACCTATCTGTGCAACTTGGGACCTCATGAGAAGCCTGGTAGGGACCTGTGCCAAGTTCGCCATTAGCCCAGGACGTTTGGAGTGTCCCTGGGGTTCTGTCTGGGCTCTGTCCAGCCTGCCCAGAGCAGCAGAGCAGCCACAGTTCCAGGCCTGGGATGAGCCTATGGAACACACAGCAAATTTCACCTAGCTGCGCAGCTTGGGACCTCACAAGCAGTCTGGCAGGGACCCATGCTAAGTCCACCATTAGCCCAGGATGTTTGGAGTGTGCCTGGGGTCCTGCCTGGGCTCTGCTTAGCCACCCGGGAGCAACAGAGCAGCTGCAGTGGTAGGCCTGGCTAGAACTGAAGGGATGTACTGTGAATTTCAACTAGTCTTGGAGCCTCATAATCTTGCAGGGTACCTTGCAGGGCTCTGCCCTGCACCCTCAAACAGCCAGAGAGCCTTGGCATACAAAGTGTGGCATGCTAAAGGTTCACCCAACATACTTCCCCTTCTTAGGGTGCCTTCAAGTACCCCTCCATATGCAGTAAGGCATGCCTAACATGCCATCTCAACCAAGGAAATTCCCTGCAGTACAGGCAGCCATCCTCAACCCCGGAAACAACTGAGACTTTGCATTCACTTGTCACAGGGGAATACAAGAAAATGACAAAACAAAAGAGCAAAATGCAGTCACACAACTCCAGTCCATCCCAAACAAGCCTAAAAGTCATGCATAGAAGAAAGTATAAGCCATACACCTGAACTTCTGAAATGACAGCAACTGAAATAAAGAAACAACTCCATGAAACTGTAAGGAACTGAGATTAGAAATAATCGCCCAGGTAAAACAAGAAATGATAAATATAATGAAAGAAATACTAAACATATCTAAAGAAGATATAGTTAAAAAAATAGAGGAGCACTGCAAAAGGATGAAAACCCTGAATGAACAATACAAGAAAGAATTAGAATGCATGAAACAGATTCAAAGAGATATACAGGAAATCAAAAATGCCATTGAAAGCTGGCAAAGTCACCTGAATCAATGCAAAGATAGACTTTCAGACCTCAAAGACATGATTGCAGTTAGTGAGAAAGGAAGGAAACATCTTTTAAAAATAACAAGGAATCAGGAAATAATTCAACAGTTGCAAGATGATGCAAAGAAAAACAATATAAGATTGATAGGTGTAAATAAAAAAGGAGACAACATAAATGATATAAAATCACTATTCAGAGAACTAATAGTTGAAAATTTCCAAAACATGGGAAAGGAAACTGACATACACATAAGTGAAGCATATACAACCCCAATTAACCATAAGCAAAATAAATCAACACCCAGACATATAAGAATCAATATCCCAGAAATTCAACATAAGAACAGAATATTAAAAGCTGTTAGAGAAAACAAGCAAATCACCTATAAAGGAAAGCCCATCAGAATCACAGCAGACTTCTCAACGCAAACAGTGAAGTCAAGAAGAGCATAGAGTGAAGTATTTTCAGTCCTAAAGGAAAACAAATTCCAACCCAGACTGATATACCCTGCAAAACTATCCTTTAAAATTGACAGAGAAATAAGATACTTCAATGACAAAGAGCAGCTGAAGGAATTCATGGCCACCAAACCAATCCTGCAAAGAATATTGAAAGATACTCTAGATAGACATGAAAATAGCTATGACTTCTAGATCAACAGAAAAAAAAAAAAAGGGCCAAGCAGGGAAAACAAAGAAGTAGAGGGAAAAGGTAAAGAAACCACTGCAGAAAGATAACATGACAGAAATAAGGCAGTATATATCAGTTACAACCATTAATGTAAATGGCCTCAATTTACCAATCAAAAGAAACAGACTGGGAGAATGGATCAAGAAACAACATCCAACCATATGCTGTCTACAAGAAACCCATCTAACCCAAAAGGAAATTCATACACTGAAAGTCAAAGGATGGAAAATAATACTCCATGCAACAGGAACCCCCAAAAAACCAGGAGTAGCTATTCTGTTCACAGATGATGTGAATTTCAAACCAAGAATGGTCAAAAGAGATAAAGAAGGTCACTACATATTGGTTATGGAAAAACTCCGAGAGTAAGAAATAATAATCTTAAATACATATGCACCAAATATGGGAGCATCCAACTATATAAAACAAATATTAATGGAAATGAAAAAACAAACAAGCAATAACACAACTATAATGGGAGACCTTAACACACACCTGACACAAAGAGACAGATCAACTAGACAGAAAATCAGCACAGAAATAACAGAACTGAATCAAACTTGGGAACAAATGGAACTGGTAGAAATGTACAGAGTTTTCCACCCAACGACATTAGAATATACATTTTTCTCGGCTTCACATGGACATTCTCTAGAAAACTAGCTCACAGAATATGCATACTTAAGTGCAAAGGAATTAAAATTATCCCATGCATACTATCTGATCACAGTGCCATAAAACTGGAAATTACTGACAAGACAAACTGCAAAAGCACTGTAAAAATATGGAAATCATAACACACTCCTAAGCAATCAGTGGGTCACAGAGGAAATTAAAGAAGTGAAAGAATATCTACAAGAAAATGAAAATACAAATACAACTAACCAGAATCTGTGGGATGCAATGAAAGCAGTCCTCAGAGGGAAATTTATGGTGGTGAATTCCCCTATCAGGAAAATGGAATGAACATGAATAAACAATCTGATGCTACACCTCAAACATCAAGAAAAAGAAGAGCAAGTCAAACCCAAAGCCAAAATAAGGGAAGAAATTATAAAGATCAGAGCAGAAATTAATGCAATTGAGACTAAGAAAACAATACAAAGAATCAATGAATTGAAGAGTTGATTCTTTGAAAGAATAAATTAAACTGATAAGCTCCTAGCAAACCTTATTTAAAAAAGCAAGGAAAAAACTCAAATCCATGCAATAAGGAATGAAAAGGGTGAAATCACTACAGATGCTGTGGAAATACAGATCATCAAAAATCTGTATTTTATTACAGATTACCTATTTCAAAAATTTTGTTACAGATTACCTATTTCAAAAATCTACCTATTTTGAAATAGGTACAAAAGACACGAGGGTAGCGATAGTTGATTTCCTGTAGATTTTTTTTCAGATTTTATTACAGATTACCTATTTCAAAAATCTTTACTCTCATAGGTTCGATAACACAGAAGAAATGGGCAGATTTCTAGAAACATATCAATTACCAAAACTGGATCAAGAAGATGTAAACCTACTGAATAACCCAATTTCACTTAATGAAATTGAAAATATAATTAGAACCTTACCAATCAAGAGAAGTACAGGTCTTGATGGATTCACAGATGAATTCTACAAGAAATTCAAGGAAAACTTAATGCCAACACTCCTCAAATTCTTTAATGAAATTGAAAGGGAAGCAACTCTCCCTAAATCATTCCTCAAAGCAGGTATTACCCTAATTCCAAAACCAGAGAAAGACCCAACCAAAAAAGAGAGCTACAGGCCAATCTCTTTAATGAACATTGATGCAAAAATCCTCAAAAAAATACTGGCAAACAGAATGCAGCAAGTCATCAAGAAGATTATGCATCACGATCAAGTGACATTCATCCCAGGAATGCAAGGATGGTTCAACATACACAAATCACTAAATGTAAGACAACATATCAATAGAGCAAAGATAAGAATCTCACGGTCATTTCAATAGATGCAGAAAAACTTTTGATAAAGTCCAACACTCATTCATGGTAAGAACCCTATGGTAAATTGGAATACATGGCATTTACCTCAAGCTGATAAAAGTCATCTATGACAAACCAACACCAGCATCAAATTAAATGGTCAAAAACTGAATACTTTCACTCTAAAATCAGGAACAAGACAAGGATGTCCATTATCACCACTCTTATTCAATATAGTGCTGGAAACATTAGCCAGAGCAATTAGACAAGAGACAGAAATAAAAGGAATAAGGATAGGAAAGGAAGAAGTTAAATTATCTCTATTTGCAGATGGCATGATACTTTACTTACAAGACCCTCAAAACTCCATTGAAAGATTTCTAGATGTCATAACCAAATTCAGTAATGTAGCTGGATACAGAGTCAACACTCAAAAATCAATGGCATTCCTGTACACAAACAACAAACTCACTGAGAGAGAAATAAGAGAAACCACACCCTTCACAATAGCATCCAAAGAAATGAAATACTTAGCAATCAATCTAACAAAGGAAGTAAAAGATCTATTCAATCAAAATTACAGTACTCTGAAAAAAGAAATTGAAGAGTATCTCAGAAAATGGAAAGACATTCCTTGTTCACAGACAGGAAGAACAAACATTGTGAAAATAGCCATTCTCCGAAAATACTTATACAGATTTAATGCAATTCCAATCAAAATACCATTAGCATACCTCACAGATTTAGAGAAATCATTCCTAAAATTCTTCTGGAACCAGATGAGATCTAGAATAGCAAAGGAAATTATAGGCAACAAAGGCAATGCAGGAGGCATCACAATCCCAGACTTGAAATTATACTACAAAGCTACTGTAATCAAATCAGCATGGTACTGGAATCAAAATAGACCTGAGGATCAATGGAATAGATTAGAAGATACAACCCCAAGTACAAACACACTCAGCCACCTTATCTTTGACAAAGGGGCCAAACATGTTCATTGGAAGAAGGATAGCCTCTTTAATAAGTGGTGCTGGAAAAACTGGCTTTCCATATGCCGAATGGATCAAAGACCTAAATATTAAAACAGAAACACTAAATCTGCTGGAAAACAAAATAGGTAGAAATCTTGAAGACATAAGGGTAGGTGGAGAACTCATGAACAAAAGTCAAACTACATGGGAAACACTTCCCAGAATCAACAACTGGGATCTTTTCTTATTAAAATGTTTTTGCATATCAACAGAAATCTCCAACAGAGTGAAAAGAAAACCCATAAATTGGGAAAAAAATCTTAGTCAACTGTCCTTCAGACCAAGGTCTTCTATCTAGAACATATAAAGAATTTTAGAAAAATCAGGCCCTCGAAATTCAAAACCCTATCCAAAAATGGGCATCAGAGATGAAAACACACTTTTCAGCTGAAGAAATACGAATGGCAAATAGATACATGAAAAAATGTTCAGTATCATTGGTCATTGGAGAAACACAAATTAAAACAACTCTGAGATTTCATCTCACTCCAGAAAGAATGGCCAGGATCAAGAAAACCACCAATAAAAAATGCTGGAGAGGCTGTGGGGAAAAAGGAACCCTTCTCCACTGTTGGTGATAGTGTAGATTGGTGCAGCCACTGTGGAAATCAGTCTGGAGGTTTCTCAAAGGCTAGGACTGGAAGTCCCATTTGACCCAGCTATTCCGCTTCTGGACATATTCCCAGAAGAAGTGAAATCATCATACCACAGTGATAAATGTGCACCCATGTTTATAGCAGCACAATTTGTAATAGCCAAATCTTGGAAACAACCCAAATGTCCATCAATTGAGGGATGGATAAAAAAGATGTACTTTTATACAATGGAGTACTATTCAGTTATGAAGAATGATCACATTGAGGCTTTTATAAGTAAATGGATGCAACTTGAGACCATACTCATAAGTGAAATAAATCAAACTCACATGTGTAAATACCACATCATCTCCCTAGTGTAAGAAAATGAAAGACTCAATAAGATACAAAACTCCCAATATGAGGAAATGGTAAGAAACTGCTAAAGGAAAAAACTCAGGGAAAAGGAGAAAATAAGGATGAGAAAAGAAATGATATATACGTATGATTGATAAGATGATTGTAGTAATAATTTTATTAGTTCTTAGAACAAAACAGCTAACATTCATAGGACTGGGCCAATTTTGTATACCTATACCTGGTAAACTGAGCAATTCTTGAAGACAACTATACAAAAGAACAACCTTTGGTATCTTTCCATCACCTAGTTTAGAAAGCCTATATTATTATTGTTTTGGGCTCTTTATTATTGTTATTTATCTGTCTTTATTGCTTTTTGTTTTTCTTGTGCTTTGTTCTGCTATTGCCTTTAGCACAGAAAGGATAGGTGTATAAGTACATGCTTATACATGCTTAGAACTACTCCTAAAGACATTACAAAACTAGATTTTATTAAGTATCAAGATATGAACAGCTACATTAAAGAAACTGAGACATTATGGTAGCCATAGTTGATTTCTTATCTTCAGGTTCTGAAGTCCAATTATGCTTGTATTCTTTGATTTGATTGGTATAAATCTGTTTTCTACTATTTGATTGCAGTATGCAAGAAGATATGAATAGCTTCTTTGAAGAAAACAAAGTACATTAAGGTAGCCATTGTTGATTTCTTGTTTGATTTGAAGGACTGTAATGTTTTCATTCTTTTTTTAAAATCTGGTTTTATATTATATTGTTTTGTTTGAGTTTATTGTGTGTGAATGCATGAACAACCATTTCAAAGAAAACAAAAGACACGAGGGTAGCGATAGTTGATTTCCTGTCATTATGTTTTGAAGACCTGTATTGCTTGCAGTGTTCTGTTCTGATATGCTTTGTTGTGTTTAACTCTGTTCTGGTCTGTTTTGTTTTGTTTTATTCTCTTTAAAATAAAAAAATAAGAGCAAGTCAAATCCAAAGCTCAAAGATCAGAGCAGAAATTAATGCAATTGAGACTAAGAAAATAATACAAAGAATTATTGAATCAAAAAGTTGGTTCTTTGAAAGAATAAACAAAATTGGTAAACCTCTAGCCAACCTTATCAAGAAAAAGAAAGAAAAGAACTCAAATTCAGGCAATAAAGAATGAAAAGGGTGAAATTACTACAGATCCCATGGAAATTCAGAAGATCAAGAATACCCTCTTTGAAAATCTTTACAGGTGAGAAAACACAGATTAATGAACAAATTTCTAGAAACATATGAATTACCAAAGCTGAATCAAGATAAACAATTTTGAATAATCCAGTATCAGCTACTGAAATTGAAAATGGGATTAAAAAGTTATCAACAAAGAAAAGCCCAAGTCCTGATAGTTTCACAGCTGAAATCTGTAAGAAATTTATAGAAGATTTAATGCCAATACTCCTCAAACTCTTCAATGAAATTGAAAGGGAAGCAATTCTCCCTAACTCATTCCTGGAGGCAAGTATTACTCTGATACCAAAACCAGAGAAAGACCCAACCGAACTGGAGAACTATAGGCCAATCTCCCCGATGAACATTGATGCAAAAATTCTCAATAAAACACTGGCAAATAGAATGCAGCAAGTCATCAAGAACATTATACATCATGACCAAGTGGGATTTATCTCAGGAATGCAGGGATGGTTTAATATATGCAAATCAACAAATGTAATATACCACATCAACAGAGCCAAAGACAAAAATCACATGATCATCTCAGCAGATGTAGAAAAAGCTGTTGATAAAGTTCAACACTTATTCATGATAAAAATCATACAGAAACTCAGAATAGAAGGCATTTACCTCAATCTGATAAAAGCCATCTATGACAAATCAACAGCCAATGTTATACTAAACAGACAAAAACTGAAAGCTTTCACTCTAAAATCAGGAATAAGACAAGGATGTCAACTATCACTACTGTTATTCAATATAGTTATGGAAACATTATCCAGAGCAATTAGACAAGAAAGAGAGAAATAAAAGGAATAAGGATAGGAAAGCAAGAAGTTAAATTATCACTATTTGCAGATGATATAATACTCCACATAGAAGACCCCAAGAATTTCATCAAAAGACTACTAGAGTTAATAAGCAAATTCAGCAGTGTAGCTGGATACAAAGTCAACACTCAAAAATCAATGGCATTCCTGTACACAAACAACAGACTCACTGAGAAAGAAATCATGGACTTCTGGAAAGATGGCATAAGAGTAAGCAGCAGAGTAAACAGTCTCTCTGAGAGAAACAGTTCAGATGCTGGAACATCACATCATGGATAGGACAAGAAGGAAGGAAGTCGGTCCCCTGGACCCAGGAAGAATCTAAAATATGAATTGAAGCCCACAGAGTGAATAAAAAGAATGTAAACAAAGAAGGTAGTGGATGGTGGCGCCTCAGCCTGGAGCCAGACTCATCCTGCGATAAGAGCTCTCGAGCCTGGGGATGCATTTTCCCAGTCATAGTCACAGTTGCAGTCAACCCCAGTCTCTGTGTAGAAGCATGGTGGTGAAAGAGAGTGGCGCATGTGGAGATCTGTGCTGGCTAGTGGTGAGTACAGGGGACTTGTTCCCTCCACAGGAGAGAGCGATTGGCGAGGAGCCATTTTGGAGTTGGGCAGGAAAAGCCCAGGGCCAGGACTGCTACCAGCTTCTTCTGGCAGCCCCAGGTTGTGGGCAGACTCGCAGAAGTTGCTTGGACTGAGTTCCACTCCCATGCATGTCCCAGACAACACTGAGTAGGTTCCTAACCAGTTTAGATCTGCAGGCCTTGGCAAGTTCCACTCCTATGCAGACTCTGGGAGTCCTTGTGGGCTGGTATCCAGCTCAGTACAGAGACACAGGTGCCCACCATCAGATGCCGATAGCCAGCACTGGCAAGAAAAGCTGAAGAGTCTTGCTTCAGAGAAGATGTGGCCAGTGTCAGAGGTGCCTGGGACGACACTACCCATGTGTGTGGAAGAAATCAGGAATATGCCAAGATGAAGAGGGAGAGGGCAATCTCTGGCATCCAACCCAAGCAGCGCAAGTCCAGCAGAGGTAAACACAGAGGAGATCGAGAGTTGCACACCTGAAATGTCTGAAGTGATGTCAACTGAAGGAAAGAAACAACTTCATGAAGCTATAAGAGAAATTAGAACAGAAATTCTATCCCAGGTAAAAGAAGAAATTAAAAACATAATAAAAGCAATACTCAGCATCTCTAAAGAAGACACAGATAAAAAAATAGAGGAGCATAGGAAAATGAGGGAAACCATGAAAGAACAATATAAGGGAGATTTAGAATCCATGAAACAGATTCAAAGAGATAGCTAGGAAATTAAAAACTCCATTAAAGCCAGGCATGGTGCCTCACACCTGTAATCCCAGCACTCAGGAGGCTGAGACAGGAGGATTGTTGTGAATTCGAGACCAGCCTGGGCTACAAAGTAAACTCAAGGTCAGCCTGAACTGCATAGTGAGACCCTGTCTCAAAAAGACAAGGGTCGGGGATTTAGCTTATTGGCCCAAGCGCCTGCCTGGCAAGCACGAGGTCATGAGTTCAATCCACAGTGCTGAAAAAACAAAACAAAACAAAACAAAAAAACTCCATTTAAAGCTAGCAAAACCACTTGAAAGAAACTGAAGATAGACTTTCAAACCTTGAAGACAGGTTTGCAGCTCATGATCGCAAAAGGAAAGATCTCTTAAAAATAACAAGGAGTCAGGAAGTTCAATTCAATGGCTGCAAGACAACTCAAAGATGCATAACTTAAGAATTAAAAATGTTAGTGAAAAAGCAGGGGTCAAGACAAATGACATCAGGACCCTATTTACAGAAATAATTTCTGAGAACTTCCCAAGCATGGAAAAAGAAAGTGACATCCAAATAAGTGAAGCATATAGAACTCCAGCTAGCCATAATCAAAACAAATCTACACTCAGACATATAATAATCAAGATCCCAGAAATTCAACTCAAGAACAGAATATTAAAAGCTGTTAGGGAAAAGGAACAGATCACGTATAAAGAAAAACCCATCAGAATCATGGCAGACTTCTCAACACAAACCATCAAGTCAAGAAGAGCTTGGAGTGAAATATTTCAAGTCCTGAAAGAAAACAACTTCCAACCCAGACTAGTGTACCCTGCAAAACTTTCTTTCAAAATCAGTGGAGAAACAAGATATTTCCATGACAAAGAACAACTCAAGGAATTCATGACCACCAAACCAACCCTACAAAGAATGCTAAAGGACATTCTAGAGAGAGATGAAAAGGACCATGATCTCAGGAACAACGGCGGAGGGGGACCATCAAGTGGGGCCAGTCGATTGAATGGAGAGGAAAAAATAGGGAGGCAATGGCAGGAAAATAGCATGGCAGAGTCAATGCAGTGCAAGAGGGCCATAACTATTAATGTGGATGACCTCAATGCACCAATGGAAAGACACACAGGCAGAGTGGATCAGGAGACAGATCCATCATTATGCTCTACACAAGAAATACATTTAACTAGAAAGAAAATTCATAGACTGAAAGTCAAAGGAGAGAGAACCATGCCCTATGTGACAGGGAGCCAGAAAAATAGTAGGGGGAGCTTGCCTATCAACTGCAGAATGGATAAGAAAGATATGGCATTTTTATACAATGGAAAGCTACTCAGCTATAAAGGAAGATAACCTCAAGGCTCTTGTAGGTGGATGGAGGCAACTTGAGATCATGCTCATGGATGAAATGGTTCAGTCACATGGGTGAATTTCGTGTTGTCTCCCTAGTACTAAAGGGGTTAGTGGGATCCAAAATGCACAACACATATTAGAAAAGTCAAAGGGGAGGAATTATCTAAAAAGGGAAGGAAGTTACAACTCAATCTATTATCACGATTTGAAGCTCATATTGTCTTCATTGTTCTGATTAGTTTTGTTTTATTCTGTATTGTCTGATTTTATTATACTTGATGGCATGGAGAGCTAATTTCAAGATAACAAAATATATAATTGTAGCCATGGAGGATACCCAATTATCTTGTTTTGAAACCCTGTATTGCTTTCATTGTTTTATTTTGATTGATTTTACTCTATTGTGTGTTGTTTGATTGTAATATGTCTGAAGGTGTAGGCAACTATTCTGAAGATAACAAGAAGCATTATGGTAGCCACTGCTGTTTTACTAGTATCTTGAAGTTCTGTATTGCTTACATTGTTCTGCTTTGTTTGTTTGTTTCCTGGTTTTATTCTGTTGTATTTTATTTGATATTATCCATACCTGATGGTATGGACAGTTATATTGCAGATAACAAGAAGCATTATGGTAACCACTATTGATTGCATTTTACCCTGTTTAGAAGTCATGTACCATGTTCATTGTTTTGTTGTGATTGACTGCTCTGTTTTATTTTGTTTGGTTGTATTCTTTTCAAAATTAAAGAAAAAAGGATAATCTTGAGGCTTTTATAGGTAAATGGCATCAACTTGAGATCATACTCATAAGTGAAATAAATCAAACTCACTTTTATAAATATCATATTGTCTCCCTAGTATAAAAAAATAATAAAAAGCTGAAAGAGTAATCAGATCCAAAATGTAAAACAGATACTGACAATGAAAGGAAAAAAGGTACTCAAAAGGAAAGAAGAACTGGGTTCCGGGAAAGGAGAAAAGGAAGAAAGGAAAAGATTATATCTATGTAGGTGTACATATGTAAATATATATATATATATATATATATATATATATATATATATATGATAGCTAAGATGACTATACTACTAATTCTATTAGTTCTTGGAAAAGAATAGTTAATACCCATATGGTTAGATCAATTTTGCATATCTATATCTGGTTATCTAAGCAACCCTTTTAAAGATAACAGTATGCAATATACCAACCAATGTTAAATTCCTATCATCTTGTTTTGAAAGCCTGTATCATTATTGTTTTGGGTGTGTTGTTGTTGTTTGTCTCTTTTGCTTTTTGTTTTTGTTTTCTGTGTCTTTTTTTCCCCTCTAAAATAAAATAAAATAAAATATACAGTAAATAATGCTTTGGATGCTTGCTTGTGTGGAGGGAGCTTCTCCATCATTTTTTATTTTAATGATTGGGTCTTGCGGAGCCCATTACCTCATTTTACTTTGCCTGACCTGTTGGGTTATAAGGTATACATGTGACATGGCCAATAAGGCAGAGCTAAACAAAAGTCTGAAGTGAGTCATAAGGAGGAATATGTATATATGTATATGCACCTATAGAAATATATTTAACAAAAGTGTTATGATGAGTTAACCCATTTTTCAAATTTTATTACTCTTTAAACCATGGGGATTGACACCTATATAAGGAGCAGATTGTATCTCTTTGTAGCAGTCAGGGGAGGTGCAAATAATTTCTCAGGACTGTTTATGTGTAATATTAAAAGGATGGAGGAGTGCTTTAGCACCTTGGTGAGAAAACTGATGTGAAGCAAAAGACTCTTTTAAAGAGGTGGAGAGGATAACCAGGGTACCAGCATCAGTGTTCCCCCCACTAGGGGTCCAGGGAGATTGGAGTGACAGTGCATGTGAGTAATAGAAAGTTACAGCATGGCGTCTAATCAATTCTTGCAGATGTCTAAACATATGAAGAGAATTTCATCATTACCGTTATGAATAAGAAAAGTTTCAAAAGCCTGTAGGTCTCTCATGACATAAGCGGAATCAGTGACAATATTGAGGGGTTGCTTAGGGAACTACTATTTTTTATCAATCATGTTTGTTATAGAAGTTGAATCCCTGTAGAATTATAGCAGATCACAATTATAAAGCTTTATAGATAAAACTAGAGAGCAAGGACAACATATTAGCATAACAATCATGACATCTTTATAAAAAACAAGATGAAATTTTTATCTAAATTTGTTATTTTTTAATATAATATCACTTAAGACAAATGCATTTGTCTATAGGTTTAGTTTATGTGACATTGGACTGTACTGTGTGTGAGCACTGATATAGATGATAGAGATAGATAATTGATAAAGAGCTATATTGGAATATATATATATATATACCATACACAAAACAATTATATAAAGTTAACCCTTGAAAAAGTATACACTTTGGTTGGCTATCCTATGTTGGATTAGCATGTATAATTTATCACCAATAGCTGGAACACAAGTAAGGGAAAGTCAGATATTTGAGTTTAAAAGTTTACCATCATAGATAACTTTAGCCTGGAAGTCACTACTATGATGAGATAGTCCTCAGTTTTGCATCTGTGAAGACATGTACATTTGGGAAACACGAATATGTGTAACACACCACAAAGCCAGCAATAATGAACATCACAAACTAGACTGGAAGTGCCCAGGGAGGCAACTTTGTCTTGTGTTTTGTTACTGATGAACTTAGGTGTCTCTGCTAGTCATGCAAAAAAGCTCATGTCTAATATTAATCTCAGAAATGAGAGTATAGCCTCTGTCTGAAAGCATCAATTAAACTGGAGAGGAGAGTTGGGATCTGGGGAGGGATGACTGATGAGAGTCAGGGCTGTAGAGCCCTAATCTTCTTTGAACAAGAAGAAGATTTTAGAAGGGGTAATTTGGGCTCGATCAAACCAACAAGAGCAAAGTTTAAAATAACTAATCACACATTTCTTTCTATGCACTGAGTCCTCCATATACCTGTTTCTGACCTAATTTTTGCTTCCCTTTCTCTCTGTCTCTATTACTCTCTCTCTCTCTCTTTCTCTCTCGCGCTCTCCCTATCTTCTTAGGGCAAGTCTTATGTTACAAAATCCTCTCACAACAACAACAGCAACTATATATATATATAATATATATATATATATTATATATATATTTCTCTCATATTCTGTTTTCTGTCTTTCTTGCTGCTGATGCTTGGATTTTAAAGTGTCTCTGTCCTGTCTCTTTTTTTTTTTCTGAGTTCTCAGGCTGTTATATTGTGAATTTGACTGGATGCCAATAAATTTTCAATTAAACTTAAAAAGTATTTTATTTGTACTGAAGCAGTAGAACAAATTAACTCTATAATTGTAGTCTAAGAAGTTACAAAACACATCAATTAAAATATCAACTTAAACTGGAAACCCAAAGTAAATTTATCAATTAGCTAAGATTGTTAACAATGGGCTCTTGTAAATTTAGGAAACGGCATTGATGTCCAGCAGACCATCTAGGCAAAGTTCCAGGAAGAATTTCTATTTCTTACTTTTGCTTTCCTAGGCTCAGATTATTTGTTCGTTATATTTGGTTGGTCCTCAAGGCTGTTTTCCTCCAGTTGAGGCTTTATGTGTAGTCTGAGAGCAACTTTCTGATTATATTTACATTTATATTTAAGAGGTAGCATCTATAATTTAATTTTCTATTTGACTTGTGCACGAGGTTATTTGGTGACCACCAAATGTCTGTTTATCTCTCTCTCTCTCTCTCTCTCTCTCTGTTTTTGCTGATCTTAAAGCAACTGTTTTGAATGTTCTATGACTTCTGTGCAGAGACGGAAAATCCTAGGTAGAGTGGGTCACCCAAAAATGAGGTGGGATGCATCTCCTTCTTCCTCAAGACCTGCTACATGTGGGGACAGAATTCCCTGTGTGAGTCCCCCACTTGTAAAAGAAACGAATTTACTTGTTCAGATCCCAATTGGACTCCAGAGGCAGCGAGAGCGAGGCTGTGACTTACACTCCTGTAAGAGCAGTGGATGGCAGTACATACAGACAGGCACACTGAAGTTGAGAACCTGTGTGTTTTTATTTTTAACCTGTAAGAGGATTTTTGATCCCATTTTTATGTTTACCTCTTGAATACCAGTGAAAAAACTCTAAATGATTGCATGCAGACAACAATAAACAGTGCATTTATAAAACAAAAAAATTTTTTTTTGGTACTGAGAATCAAACTCACAACCTCGCACTTACCAGGTAAGTGCTTGAGCCACTGAGCTAAATTCCTGGCCCAAAACCAATGTTCTTTATATCAAGCAGTTGAGATAAGGTTCTATGAAAACTTATATAAACAGCCTTCCATGGAAATTTCAAAAAGTCAAAAGCAAAAAAAAAAAACAAAATTGTTGAGCTCAAAGCTAAGCAGCTGCAGGTGTTGTACACAGAGCACATTCTCAGATGGCCAAGGCATCCCTGGGCCCCTGTAGAAGTGTTAATCAGAGTTTCTGTTTTCTTGATAGATCTGTCTCTGTTTAGCATGCTTGATTGGCTTGACTTTTTTTCCTCTATCCCCATTTTCCCCCCTCCCCTCCTCTTTTTCCTTTTTTAAAATTTTGTTTTGCAGTTCGATGTTTTTAAAAGACATTGGAAATGTGGGCCGCACTGTTGTATCTCTTTAGATAAAGTTTGATCCATATCCTGGGCAAAGCAGGAGAAATGAAAGCAGAAAAGCAAAGTGAGAAACAAATGAACTGTTTCCATGCTCCTCCTAATTGGACTGCCAAGAGACTTCCACGTGACCTCATGATAATAATACTAGGGGAAGATAAAAACAAGAGATTAAAAAAAAAGAATATTAAAAAAAAACACTACCCCACTCAGAAATTGGACAGTGGTAACCTCTGGGTTGAAAAACTGAGGCTATGTCCTTGCTGAGATGTTCCAGGCTATTCCACGGCTATCTATGTCACCCTTACCAAGACTAAAATAAAGAGCTTGATGTCCTTGTTCCTTTCCAAGCCAGTCCTCTAGGCTGATTAGTAGCTGCAGGCTTGCCTTGCAGTTTCGTACCTCACAGTGCTGCCTCACTGTTTCTTGGCCTCAAGCATGAGTGTGTTTTCCCCACATCAGGCGCCACTTGTCTTAGTGTGTGATCATTGCCGCGTAAAGGATGAAAAAGGTTACTGAGAGATGAGACTTTAGTTCAGTTGCCGGGAGAATCCGGATGGGTCTGCTACTTCAGCATAAGAGTGCTTCAGGGAAACAGTAGTGAGCTGAAACTTCTGGGGTTATTTATTTGTAACTCAAGAGCATGAGAACAAAGACATAGAAGAAAAGCATTTGCAACATATCGTGCAGGAGTTCTGGTCAGGGACAGGGCCAGAATGGGACGCTTTGTTAGCTTAACACAGGTGGACCTAGTTTAAAAAATCTTATCAGGGCAGGGGAGCACCTGCCTGGGAAGTGCGAGGTCGTGAGTTCAATCCCCAGTGCCAAAAAAACAAACAAACAAAAAAAAATTGATAGCTCAGGACAGGGGACACAAAAACAAACAACTCTGAGAGCAAACTGCTTTTGATTCTGCTGACCGTTGTCCTGCAGATTCTGCTCTAAACTCCAACCACCCACTCCAGGAACAGGGAACTATTGTCCAGAAGTTCCTTCCCTTTTGCATTTACTTCAAATACGCCTTTGACCACAGTCTCCCCACAGGGCTGCTGGGGGACTTAATAATGGTGTTTTTAGCCAGCTTCCCAGTTTGGATTCTGCTACAGTGGGCTCTAATACAAGCCTGAGGTGGGCAGTGGGCTCCAGGTAGGGGTGCGAATACTACAGTTTATATCTAGATGTCCTCCAGAACCTCACATGTTCAAAGGCAGGGCTTCTGAAGGGCAATTACATTATGGGGGCTTACAGCTGACTTGCTGTTAGCAGATGGGGTCTGATCAGAAGAGGGTCGCTGGGGGAATCGCCTAGAAGTGTTTGTCTCCCTTCCCAGTTATTTCCTTGACTCTCTGCTTCTTGGATCCCATGTCCCTCAGCAATGCTGCCTTGCCTTGGAGCCAGCCAAATATGGGTTGGAACCTCTACAAACTAAGCCACAAAAAGCTTTTCCTGTCTTATGTTGTAAGTGCTGGGTACTTTATTGTGTCTCAGAAATGAGCAAAGTGTCTAAGACAAAAAGGGAGCCAGGGAGGAGAGAAAAACCAAAGAGCAAGTAAATTAATGATCTGGGCTTCTGGGGCTCAGCTCTGTGACAAACTAGAACAGATCAAATCATCACAAGAAGATGAGGAGGCTAAGGCCCATGTCCACTGCCGCAGATCCCCACCAGCTGGGGGATGCCCCCAAGGGCGTGAACCCCTTGCTCTTCTCACGGCTGCATCCTGAGTGCCAGAGAACACCTCAGGGAGAAGAGCATGAGTGTGGCCTCACTGGTCCCCTGACATGGACTTTGACAGAGGAGGAACACAGAGAGTGAAGTAATCTCTCAGCACCCTCCAACCTTCCCCCAGGTGGATCTGATGCAGAGACTGGCTCTCATGGGCACAGCTTTAGGGCACGGCTAGAGGTGATGTGTTAAAAGAGAGACTGCAGAGACTGACGTGTTAAAAGGCAGGAAGTCACTATCTTCACACTGTGTTGATAAGCTCGTACAAAGCAGTGTACTGTGGTCGGGAGACAGCAGTGAGTTTCAAGGACAGTGTGGTAGGCGTGGGAACCGAGCTCGCTGCATCTCCACATCACACATGTGGAGACAACCTCACACATGGGAGAGACAGGGTGACTTGACCATTACACAGCTGGGAAAGAAGGCAGGATTCGAACCCACATCTTCTTGTTCCCTAAAATAGTTCTCCTGAGAGAAGGAGTTAGTTCATTGTGGTTAGCTCAAGTCAAAGCTTGGCCCAGATGGCTTCTGGTGGTCAATAGGGTCAAACAGGTCTATGACTTCAGTGGGGCAGAAGTACTGTGGAGAAAAATAAAGCACACAAAGGGGTACGCAACTGGTGGGCTTTTTCCACACAATCACTCAAGGGCTTGCAGGTAGAGCTGGAGCTCACAGACCTCTGGACACGGAGGAAGGTGATGTGGAGAGACCCTGGGTGCATGGTGAGGGCCTCCTTCTGTTAGTAGGTAAAATTTGCTCAAAAACTGTCTTGAACATTTAAATAACTACTATTGCTTGCCTGCTTGCCTTTATTCATATATTCTTTAATTCTTTCAATCTTTTTAGTACTACTATGACAAACATCTTTTTGAAATTTTTACTTTTATTGGTACATGTATGCAGTACATAATGATCACACTCATCTCAGGGAGTTGGTACAGGTACACAACACACCTTCATTCTTTTTATGTCCCCTTCTCCCTTCCCTCTCCTTCCCTCTCTTAGCCCCCTTCCCATTTGTAGATCTGTGTCCCTGTTTCCTTGAACTCATAGGGTGGTATTATGTGCTAATACCCATCTCTGAGGGCTGCTGGGTCCTCTTCTTGAATAATTTTCAGTCAACTGTTTGCCATTGCAGTTGCTGTTGAGAGATGAGTTAATGGAAAATTTGGGGGATTAGGGAGCAAGAGAAAAGCTCTGAGCTCCAGAACAAAGTAAGGGCCCCAAATAAGTGTTTCCCTTGCTGTGCTGCAACTGTGTTCATTTCCTGCATGTGAGGGAACAGGTGTTACAGACAGTTAAAGCACCCAGATCTCAAGGACCTGGGCTATCCATGTGACCTCAGTCAAGTGACAACGGTCCCACAAGGGCCCACTGTGCTACCTTCAAGTTTAAGGAATAGCCCATGGCTTATAGTTGCTGCGAGGATCACAAGCAGAGAAAGGCTGACGGGTCCAGACCTTAGCAGGGCTCACCAAATTCCAGTTCTCATTCTCCTGGCCCATCACGCGGACACTGCACTGGCGACTCCAGGGAAAGACTGGCCCTGTTTCTCTAGGTCTAAGCATTGGGACGCTGGGATGATGGGAGTCCTTCCGACTGGAGCACTTTCCAGACAAGGGCGGATCACTGTCAGTTCTGATCTGTGACCATGCCCTCTCCTAATAATGCTACTGTGTAAGAATCCGCACAGGCACCGCCCTTCGGATGCTGCACAAAGCACACACATGTTACTATAATTAGATACTGCAATAATCCTGGGAACTGGGCAGAGGAGATGCTACTATCCCATTTGCCCAAAGAAAAAACCAGCCAGTGATGTTGCCCTTGATTATCTCATAGCTACAATAATATCATAGAGGAGTTAATTCTGAAAATTTTAAGTTGTTCCTCTGCAAAACCAAAGAGATTTAGAATACATGTCCGTAAGTATAGAACCACAGAGTTCTCAAGTAGACCACTGATTATCTCTAACCTACAAAAACATGGTCACACTTTGGATCTGTTGGTCAAAATTAATACATGTAAATTTTAATTTCTTTTATATTCTGAAAAGAGGAAATGATCTTCCAGCTCTGCTTTGTTATTTCCAAGAGCCTACAAAAAGTTTTGCATTTTTCTCTCACATAACTAGGCCACCCAAGCAAATTAAAACTACAAATTTCTGTTCTTTGAGCTGGAGTTCTGGTGATGCCAGACAGCACGTAACAGTCAGAGGTCCTGACTAGGTTTGCTGATATTAGAGGTTCTGAGAGCCGGCGCAAGGCCGCACTGTGACTCTGACCCTGCCCAGCAGCCTCCACTCCGGCCCAAGACAGAGCTGAGGTCTGCGGCTCCTCACACATAGACCATGTCACAGCGAAGGAGTACTTGGCAATTTGGGCCAAAGATTGGCTAAATGTTTCTGACAGGAGTGAGGGGGTCAGGATAGAGCTGAGGTTTTCTTCCAGAGGTGAATGGGGACCATTTCTCATCAGACTAAAGAACTCCCTAGGCCCTAATAAGCACAAGTTATGAAGTGATTAATTTTACCTTTCATAGGTATAAGTATGTTTAAAACGTGTATTTTTACCAATGTCAGAGCATTCACTTTAAACAAGAGGAAAGAGGTACTGGCCCTGCTGCTCATAAGTGAGGGTAGGGAAACACACTTTCCATCCTCACTGCCTTCATGAGATCTGCCAAACGAAGAGGCACAAGCAGATGAGAAGCTCAGAGTCAGAAGATGAGGATCTGAAACGCATTTTCTCGCTCACAGCCGAGTAGCGCAGGGAAGCACACTGCTTAATGTCTCTGAGCTCTGGTTTCCAGATAAGGAACAAAGGTAATTCCTCTTCTCCAAAGAATGTGGTGCTGCTGAAAGAATGCTGGGTTACAAAGCAGGGACTCTGTAGATCCACTTCCCCATCAGCCACTAGCCCGAAGTGCACACCTGGATTATCTAATTCCTCCATGCTTTTTTTCCTCCTCCCAGTAAGTAATACCATTTGTCTTTCAATCTTATAGGCTGGTTTTGAGGATATAATTTAGATTTAAAACAAAACAGCAAGACAAACCTTGTATGGTAAATATAGTAACATATTAAGCTAATATACTAGTGCCAATGTGAAACATACTACATTATTTTAGCTGAGATCAAATATCATTTCAGATGAAACTTTGAAGGAATTTCCATTTCTTTCCTGCTGAAAGAGGATAACCATTAGAGGCTTTAATTCTGGCCCTGCTACTTCCTCAACAGGTTCTACCACCCCATCATGCAGCAGCCATGCTGGGTGGTGACTGTCACCCTCCTCAGCTCCGGGGCTGGGTGCTGACAGGTCCAAGTCAATCAGGACCATCCTGCTCCCTGCTGCCGTGTGGAGCACTCCGTTGCAGCAGGAGTGAGGACAATCACTCATCTCCTCCATCCAGAGAGGCGTGAAGCAAGGAGCTGCTAGCAGTCACCTCACCATCACCAGGGCACAGGGACAGAGATGAGAGAGATTGCAAAGGAAAAGCACTGTTCAACAGCATCATGAGCCTGAATTAAACTGTGGTCATGGGGTTTCCCGTTAGGTAAGGCAATGGATTTTTGTGACTGTGAGTTGGTTTTTCTGTTCTTAAGGGTAAAGTTCATTCCTGGTCTTTCCATAGCTTAACCTTGAGGACATTTCATTAACCCTGTGAAGTCAGCTTCCAGATCTATGACTAATCTCTGCATGCAGGGCTGCACTAAGGTTCAAGAGTGCCTGGAAAATGCTTAGTGTGGGGCTCAGTACAAAACAAGCCTTCAATAAAAATGGTGACCACATCTGGAGCTCTGCAAGCAGTATGAGGATAAATGAATACATCATTTCACTCAGTCATCACATTGACCCATGAGGGCTCACTGTCACAGATCTAGAAATGAGACTTTAGAAATTAGAGAGTTTAGGTAACTAGTCGAGGGTCTCACAAGTACCATGAGGCAGAGATTCCATAAAGTATGAGTCCTTTTTAATCCTTTGA
>RJWT010008269.1:0-26524 GCA_004365215.1 Cuniculus paca | reverse complement strand
GTATCAAACCACCAAGATGAATGTAATCACTAGGTATTGCAAATATATACTACTAACATTTTACATAAACTAGCAAAGTATATAGAATATGGAAAATACTTGCAGAGAAGAATAAGGCAAGAGGATTATTCAGCCAGCTACCAAGACTGCTTATGAAGCTACTGAACAATGTAAGATGGTAGAGTACGGCACAGACTGGAAGGACCAGTGACAGATGCTCACCAGCAATGAAACCTGATTTATGATGGAGGTGTAATCACATATCAGGTAATAAATGGACTTTCGATTTGTAAAATATGATATACTCATTAAAAATAATAAACTCCAAAACACTCTGTATAAAGTAAAGGTAAAATTATTTTAATGTACCAATAGGAACTATTTTTTATTTGAGCAGGAAAGATTTCTTAGATTGAAAAATAAACTGTCAAGAAAAGAAGGAACTACTTACTCATATACCCTCCCTAGGGATGAACAACAACGTCTGATATTCTAAGTAGTCATTGGTCACACTGGAGTGGAGGACCAAATCCTCCTTACCTACCCCTTCCAGGAAAGTCCTTGTCTGACCCATGTGCACTTGCTGTGTGACTTATTTCCCCATTTGATCCCCATTTAATCAATATTACTGGAGCAGCTATATTTGTTGTGATCTTACCAGAGCAGCTATATTTGTTGTTGACCATAGTTTGTCCCACCTCAAACCCATCCTATGATTTGCCATTGCATCAACATTACCTAAGCGACTATACTTGTAATCTTATCAATTGATTATAGTGTTGTCCCACCTTACACCCGCCTCACCTCATGGGCTTTGCTCAATGAACACCCTTGAGGAGAGGGATTGGGGGGCAACCCATGTTCTGGGCCCCCTTAGACAGAAGCTTTCTTTCTCTCAATACATTCTTCTTACTCTTAAAAAAACATTAAAATATTTTATAGTTTTTAAATTAGGAATTTTTATTTATCAGATATCATCAAAAAGCAAAATGATAAATCACAAGCTGGGAAATATTTGCAATGCAAATAAATTGATTCAAAGTATAGAAAATATTAACAAAGTATAGAAAATATTAACTATGAATGAAAAAACAATGGAGAAATGTGCAAAAGATTTGAAAAAGGATTAAAAAAAAGAAAACTGAATATGCTGATAAATATGTGGAAAGGTGCTCAACTTCCTTAGTTACCAGGGAATGTAGATTTTAAACCACACTATTATACCATTTTAAACTGACTAGAGAAAACTAAAAATGTGGAGAAAATCCTATATCTGATGACTATCTGTGTGACAAAGTCAAGTATTTTGAAAATGGACCAAACCAGGAATGTCTTCTCATTGTTGCTGAGGGTTAGAATTGGCTCACATACTCTTTTCCTAGAAAATATTAAGCTGGATGCATTTTACGCTCAGGAGTTTCCTCAAGCCCTCTCTTAATATGCCCTATTAATAAGAGAATGTTCATAGCATGGCTGTAACATTACGAAATTGGTCATTCCAATGCTTAACAAATGAATATATACAGTATCATTGTCATAAATGTAGTACTACATAGCAATGCTATGAGTGCATTATAGCTACACATAACAAGTGAATGAACTATGAATTGGGTTCATAATTTTAGGGAAAAGAATCTGGCTGCAGAAGCAAATATTCGGCATGGATATATATATATGCATATATATATATATATAATATATATATATATATGCATTGCAAAGTTAATATACCATTTAGACCTGCAAACTTATGTAGCAAAGTTATAGTGATAGATACAAAATTCTGTACTGTGTTTACTTCCATGGTGGGGAAAGGGACGGAGATGGGGTTAGGAAGCAGCATATACAGTGTTGCCACGCCATGGCAATGTGCTGTCTCTAGAACTAGGTGTTGTAGCTGCCTGTTCACTGTGTCTTTGTTTGAAGGAAACCTGATACTGAAATTTGAAGGCAAGCCAATCCTGCCATATAGTACTGCTCAGACTATTTTATACCTGCCTTGACAGTCTAATCCTATGCCCTACACCTAGAATACAAAATCGGTTTAAAAAAACAGCTTTAGCTCTCTGTGACATGGGAAGCATCATACACAGTGATGGTCACTCTTTCTCCTTGAGGTGACCTGGAATATGGCAAGGCAGGTATGCACACAGTGATCTGGGCCACCAAGAAACGGGGAGGGAGGGAGGGAAAGAGAGTAAGTGTCAGAACATTAGGTCCAGAAGAGGCTAGGATCAGCCCATAGGAAAGGAAAATGTCAAGTCCAGCATGGTGTTACAGCCTGTAATCCCAGCATTCTGGGAGGCTGAAGCAGGAGGTTCCCAAGTATGAGCCTAGCCTCAGCAATTTAGCAACTTAGCAAGATCCTGTCTCAAAGTAAAAAATAAATAAATAAATAAAAGGGATGGGGGATGTAGTTCATCATGAAGGCCAAAAGCCCTGGGTTCAATCTGCAGTTAATTTAAAAAAAAAAAAGAAAAGGACAGATTTTATGAGGTGACAACAAGACAATCTGAGAACACATATGAGACATAAATTCAGGATTCCCCAAATCTGGAAAGAGTTTGAGAGTTTACTTGAGAAATTAAAAAAAACAACTAGAGGAGAGGACAGTTTCAGAAAATTTTTTACTGTCTCAGTTTTATTTCAAGATAGGCATTTTCAGACGGGGATTTAGCTCAGCAGCGTAAGCACCTGCCTGGCAAGTGCAAGGTTGTGACTTTGATCCCTGGTATCAAAAACAAACAAACAAACAAACAAACAAAGATAGGCATTTTCTAAAAAAACTGAATAGCTGTTACTTGTGTACTTATGATGAATCACAGATACTAATTCACTGAGGACAGAAATTGTTTATCTTAACCTAGACGTGCTTTACACAATGTAAAATAAATACTGTTTGAATAAGTGAATAAATATGACAGCACTTCTGTAACACAATTGTGTGTGTGTCTGAATTTAAATAGTAAGGATACCATTTTTAAAAACAAAAGGAGGTACATGACTTATTTCAACATTAAATTTCTCTGCTTTTAGTCTCTTAATACCAGTAGGTGCATCCAAATTTCACAGAATATCTACACTAGGTCAAATATGTGTGTGGACAATAAGAGCTATGCAAGAACTAGAGTCGAGGAATTGTAAAGGGATAAGAACAAAGGTAATACATAGAGACAGTATTTATGCACACAAGAAATCTAGAAGTAGTGTGTCTCTTGCACGCATGCACATAACCTTTCGAATACGTACCAGTTGTAAACTGCTGTCTTTTCTAGCTCAGTAATGCTGCTAGTATCCAGCCCCCCAGGAAGTCACTCTCTCTGAGTGCTCCTCGCAAAAATGCAGAATTCTGCAAATTACTTCTGTAATGGGCAATGGAGAGGAAAAACTGGATGAAATTCGACATAGGAAAAGGCAATTTGAGTATATAAAATGTTTTCTAATGATGGAGTCTATTAGGTCTTGGTAGAATCTCAGCAGGAAGATGTAAAGTCTGTATCCCAGGAAGGACTGAAAAAAACTCTGTGAAAAATTTGATTTAAACTGTCCATATCTATAGCAGATGAAAGGTGCCTGAGACCTTTACCAGGGTGGTAACGACAGTCAAAAACTTACCTGTTAAAGAGAAAACCTTAACACTCGTTGTACGCAGGAGGGCAAAGGAAATTCTATTTTCAAAGAATCATGATTTGCATTCTAGAAAAAAATAATCAATGTCTAAAAATATGGCTTCTGACAGTAAACCAGCGGAGGCTGGAAGGTACAGCAAACAGGCAATGGATGCAAGCCTGCTGTAATCAGTTTGTCTAGTGGTTCCAAGTTTCTCATTTAAGGAAAATGTGCGCTTTGAGAAGTTTTGAGTCTCCACTGTGAATGGAAGTTCAGTTCATGACCACACAGCAGGTAGACCTAAGTCCTCTGTGACTCTGTTTACATTGCAGCTCTTTCCTTCCTAGGTGTTGCTAGCGATGTGTTCATGGACACAGATAAACACAGTCTTATTTATAGAGAGAAAAGAACGGAAAAGTTTATTATTCGGAGTGCATAGTGTACTCCTCACCAGCATGGGGGCAGTCCTTTGAGACTCATTTCTTTCCTTCACAAAACCAGAAGATGAAGTTTAAGTGCCTTCTTGTGTGTTTAATTTAAAACACCATCTACTCTACTGTTTAGGACCAAGTCTTTTTAGTGAAATAATCGCGCTCTCTAGTCCTCAGACACCTTCCTCACACAAGGTAATGAACATTTTAGGATTTTAGAAGTATGCTTCCTGTAATCCCCTGAGCTTTTCTGGTTCACAGAATTTACTACCTAGTTTGCTAAATGCCTACAGAGAATCAGCTAAGTTCATGCTTTCCCCTTTAAAGCTACTGAAACTCTTCAGTTGTGAAAACAACCCGATGAAAGTAGCCTCTGTGCCCTTCCTCACTTGTAGATTAGCCTGGGATGAATACCTTAAATAGCTAAGTACAGCCTCCCTGTATGTGGCGGGCTATACAAGTGGAAACAGAAAAGTCATAGAGAGAGACAGACCATTCTAGAGCTAGACGTCCTGCCGATGCTCACAGTTGTGCCCCCACAAACCCGACTGTATTCCTTTCTGTTGCCCCACTTATTAATGTGACATGTCACGGTCTTGACTTCCTGGAAGTCACATTTGTCAGAACGACTTGATAGCTGGCTATGAGAAGGTTGGGCTATAAGCACTTGTCACACAGAGAAAGAGAACAGTCTACTAAATAATTTGTGCTTATTTTTAAGAGCCACCTAGTCCCTTATTTGAACCTATCCCTTTTCATTTCTAACACTACAGGTTCAGTTCTTTGCATATCACACCCAGACTATAAAAATGAATCCCTCCTGTGTCTCCCCTTTTTGAGTTTTCTTCTTCCAATTTAGTCCTCACTTTCCCTCAGACATGGGTCTGTGTCAGTATTCTGAAACACTGTCTGCTTCTACTATGACATCATGATGCTTTCCTTTCAGCAAGCTAAAGACCATAAGTATTTTTGAGCTATGCGATATTTCAGATTGAGCATGGATAAGTCAAAAACAAATATGGGTCTGTGTCAGTATTCCACAGACATGGAATACTGGTCTGAATTCCATCATGCCTCTCTGAACTATCTTCTCATTATCTGTGTATAAAAGCCAAGTTTCCCATTATGACATAAAAATCTTTTCCCTATGGGTCTCCTTATGTGGCCCTTTTCTAGCCTCATGGCATGGTTTTATTTTGTTTTTCACTTTTTATAACATAACTTCTCCAGTTAGATGAAACTTTTTGCAATTCCTTGAGCCTGCTAGGCATCTGAAGCCCTCCAGCCTGCCTTTGCATTCACTCTGGTCTCAAAGGTCATCTTGTTCAAAGTTAAAGTTCTGCCTGGATGTCATTTCCTCTCTGGACATCCCCAAAGAGTCAGCCTCTAGCTTCTCTGTACCACAGTTGTACTTTATTATTCTGAATATCTCACAGTAGTGTAATTATATATGCCTTCCTGTTTCCACATTTACTCTGTAAGCACCTTAATAGATGACAATGCTTCATTTGTTTTTGGCTTATCCATGTTGAATCTGAAATATCACATTGCTCAAAAATACTTATGGTCTTTAGCTTACTGAAAGGAAAGTATCATGATGCCATAGCAGAAGCAGAAAGTGTTTCAGAATCTTAGGCCCTAAAAACAAAATTTAGTGTGATATAAAAAGTGAAAAGTTTGAGAGCTGCACACTTAATCCCGTATTTTGGGAATGCCATGAACTCTATTTGCATGGATAAGGACTGAGGGATCGCCGAGTACAATTTTAAATCTTTGACAGCAGGTGCATGGTGTTGTAAAACAAAGGACTGAGACAAGTTTCTGATTGTAGTGTTTGTAAAAAACTTAAAAGGCAATGAAATACTCAAGCACAGTATTTAACAAGTATTTTAGTAAATATTGGAGTTGGATAATTTATTTTTAATTTTCGGTAATTTCTGTTTAGTAGAATACCTGATATTCTGTGAGGACTTTCCTTATCCTCCATGTCCCAACAATTACCAAGTCTTTTCAATTTTGTCCCTTAAATATATTCTTCAGACTCACTACTGTGTTTCACTTTCCACTGCTATTGCTACCCCAAGTCCTGGCCCTAATTTATTCTAAAAAGACAGTGTATACTTTTCATTTTACTTTAAAAATACGTAAGTTATTCAGTAGACACCTATTGAACACAGGACAGATATGAGGTTTGTGCAAAGATGGGGAGAAGGAGCCACAGATGAATGGGAGAAAGGGGCCTACTCTGATCCTAATGCAGACTTTCATCTCTTCTGCTCCGAAACCCTAGGTTACACAAGAACCAGATACACATATCATAATGTGCCAGCCACCACACTACATGTTCTCACATGTATTAATATTAAGAGATACATATTATTAGTGCCATTATTTTTTCTCCTAGGTGAGAATCCCAAGACTTGGAGAGGTCATTCTAGTACTAAGCAGTGGAGTCTGATTTGAGCCAATTTCTGGCTGATTCTGAATATACCTAAACATAACTTCTCCAATTAGAATGACTCAGTTAGATATTTAATTTGTTTGGATTAAAATTTTGAAGGATTGTTTTACACATTAATGGAATGGTCATATATAGGGGTAATAAGCAAGTAGTTAATGAAGGAAATTTATTTCATGTAGTTGGAATAGGAGCTAAGAAATTTTCGAGTTAAAAAAGGTCTTCTAGAATCTTTTTCATGCGACTGATATAATATCAATCATATTTTGAATATCTTGAATCAGTACATTAAAGAAGTCTATACTTTGTTATTTTAAAACCAATGGAATAGTCACATGTGCTGCACCTATGTGAGTCACTCTTCGTAAATTCGTTCGCTCTTCCCATGCCAGATTTTATTGCATAAGATTGTATTACTTGTATTACTTGAAAAACATTTGTCTATTTTAAGGTGGACAAATCCCAAAGCACCTCATTTGTAAAATTCAGACCTTCAAGTTGAGGAGAGAAGACAGTAAGGAATGCAGGTTCTAAAGGCCTGGTCACCCGGGTTATTGGAAAGAGAGGAACGGTCCATGGAGTCCCTTCCACTTTCATTTTGGCCCAAGAGATTTTATTAATTTCTGGGCGTGGAGGACAGAAAGAGATTAAATCCTTACTGCTGAAAACACTTACTGGCAACCAGTTTTCTTTTCAACTTCTTGACACAATCGTTCACAAGTTCTTAGAGCATATTTATAATTTTGCTAAAAAGGACTCACGAGTGAATTTATTTGGCAGATACCCCTGTACAAGTCAAAGGAAGGAAAAAATTCTTTGAGGATTATCAACTTCCTAGCTTTAGAAAGACTCAACAGCTGTCAATGCATCCTCTAATTACACATAAACATCCCCTCGGAAACATACCATCACTCCAATAGCTATGGGGTGGGGGTAGAGTGGGGGTGGGGCGGGGGGAAGGTGTTAGAGCCTCTCTTGTAAGATAATTCACAGGCAATTGCATTTTGTGGGATGTATTAGCTGTAGTTTGTTTACAAAAGGGGGGTGAAATATTATATACCCTTGACAATTATACACTCTAGAAAAGACTATCTGCTTTATTACTTGCCAACGAGGAATTGAAATGAAGAAAAAGGAACAATGAGTGTCACTACTTTTACAATTGCCAAGTACCTCCTTATTAAAAGAGGGAATGAATTTTCATTCAGCATCTGTTGCTCACAGGTGTATAGGTGGGTCTTTAACCTCCACTGGCTTCATGTTCCTTATCAAGTGACTCATAGGTGCTTCTCTATTCTACAGTCTTCTGAGGGCTCATATTTTACTCGATCAAAATTCTCTTTCTTTTAATTTTCATCTGTTTAAACACCATTTCATTGTTCTTCATACACAACGTGTTAACCCATTTTTATCTTAAAGTTCAATCTCTACTATGTCTTATTGACTTCTGGTAATCCTTTTATATTTCAAAGGAGAGCTCCATTTAGTTTATGGTTCTCCTTTTTAAAGTACATGCTTTTTTTTTTGTTTTCTTTTTTTAAAACAAGCTTTCTAAATCAAATTTCTCTCTGGATACTGCTTCCTATAGAACCCTTCACTTTCTCCTGGGCTGCAACCATGAATAGCAGACTCTGGTCTTCTCAGAAAAGTGAAGAGAATAAATGGTTTTAATGTGGTTTGCAGAACAAAGGAAAAACATTTCAGATTTAACTTCTAACATTTCACTACTGAAACACAAATAGAAATGTGAAAAGGGAGTATCTATTTAAAGGCAAAAACAATAAAATGAAAGTAGGGGCAAAAGGGTATTTGAGACACTGGTCAATTTTAACTGTGGTTGGTGAATAAGTTCTGCGGCAGAACTCTAATTCACAGGTAGGTTGGGGTTCCAAAAGAGCAGCTTCTTTAACTTGCATCAAGACCAAATACAATGTATAGCCTTAAGTGTCCTTTCTGAAGCTACAAAATCTGGTCATTTAAAATCTGATCATGTGTGGAATTGCCATTCCTCTTTCAACCAAAGTGATTATCAATTTTGTGTCATTCATCTTGACATTTCCCTAATCGCCTCCACTTAGGGTGACTGTAGGCATAGATTACTTGTTGTCATATTTCAAAATATTACCGTCCAATGTTTCAACGGCACACGTCATTATTGTTGACATCTTTCTTTCAGTTTAAAATGAGCCCAAAGATTTATTTGCTCTACCACCACATCCCAAACTCCCTACTAGCTGATAAAGACGTAGAGTCAGGGACTTTGCCAGTGTATGTGTTCATGTATCATATATTTGACACATTTATTAGAATAGTAAATAATTTCAAAATTCAACTAGAAAACATTTGGTGGTAGCTTCTCTAATATTCACTTTGAAGAATAAAACAACTCTTTGAATATTAGCACATGTAAAGATTTTCAGCTCTAAAACCTCTTAAAGAATTATACCTTTAATGTGTTAGTCTTCTGGTATATGTAAGCCAACTCCTTGCTTTGATCATTCTATCATGTGCTTTGTACTCGGAAGGGAGGAATGCACAAGCCAAGACACTTGATGCTGAACAAGGTCAGAGACTTTTGTGGAAGACTCAAACTGAGAACAAACAAAAATCATACCAGACAAGTGGAGGGAGGATATAAGCTAGAAACCCAGATGTTGCACTTCTTTAAGTGAAAACTGAGCAATATGCTATGTTTGTCAAATATTTAAGAGTTCAAACAATATATGTGCCTTTGTGTTCTTACTTCTACATCCACTGTGTGAAAGGACATGCACCATGTCGGAGGTGATGGTGGCAGGGACACAGTAAGGAGATGACTGAGGAGCCTACTGCCTGGGAAGGATGGGTGAGGTTGGCTTGCAAGGGTGTTGCAGGCTGAACTGAGCCATTCCCCTGGCTGTTGGAAGAAAGGGCCACGAAGAAATTACTCCAAGCCTTTTGGCCTGTGCCACCTTTCCTAGAAGTCAGGCTTGTTTTAAGCATCAAAGGTGATCTCTAAAGCACCCAAGTAAGAATCTAGCAACAGAGCAAATGCTCAGTACATGATAATTCTTATGATTGTGTAGGTGATGGGACTATCACACAAGACAGAGGACAAAAGAGGGAGAAGATTTTGGGGAAAAGCATGGCTAATTAGGGGAAAATTCCTGATTTCATTTGAAAGATCTTTACACTTTGGAACTTTGAGTGCTGAATTTGCCTCATGTTTTTGCCAATCTTCTACTGTGGATTTGAATATATAACTGATATGAGTGTAGGTGTGCCTTAAAAATAAACTGTAATGTTAAACCCACTGCCCAAACGGATGAGACTGTGTCATTCCTATAGACTGAATATTTAACCTGAGTATCTTTTAGATCTTGGTTTTTTAAATGTTTTGGTACATAAAAATTGTATATATTTTGGAGGTAAAAGGTAATGTTTCAGCATATTCATATATTATGTAATGTTTAAATCAAGATAAGCATATTTCTCTGCTCAAACATTTATAATTTCCTGGTGAAAAATTCAAAACCATTTAACTGTTTTAAGACATCCAGTACTTCAGCATTATCTATAGTCATTCTATTTAATGTAACAGAACACAAGTCTCCTTTGTAATTGTGGCCTAGTACTCACTGTATAATGTTTCCCTGTTCTTCCTCCTCTCTTACAATTGGTTTTAAATGAAAATTATATGACAATAAAAGAAGTAAGGTCACTGAAAATTAGTGAAACTATTCTTATATGTAAGCTGTGATACTGTAATTTGATGATGTAACTTTTCAGAAAACAATTTGTCAATACACATTTCTCTGAAATCTTAATAACTTTGTGCACCGACACAACAATTTTACTTCTGGAAAACTTATGAAGGTTATTTTGAAGCATGGCCAAGTTCATGCATGAATCTGAAAAAATGTAACAAAGTGGTAAAATTTTGCTTTTACTAGGAAATGCAAAGCATACAGAAGAGAAAAGGCACCCAAAATGCTATGGCTATGTCATGCAGCACAACAGCAGATAATAATATCTAAACATTTTATGTGGAACCTCAAAAGTGTAGCTTGGGTTTACTATAATACTTGGCTCATAACATATCATTGATACTGTTCACATTTGTCTGTTCTAAACTATAGGATATTTGATTATTCAATCCACAGTGGCGATCAACGAATCAAACATGTCACTACCAACCAGGGCACTACTGATAGCTTACATCCTTAAACAGGAAGCACCATCATCCCAGTATAAAACATATCCACTTAGAGAATTCCAGTATTCATGTTGAAGACACCTGTATTCAAACAAGCTGATTTGTTTTCTAATTCCTGCAGACCACATCCACAATTTCAAGTTAGCAAATATATATGAATTAACTCATTCGGAACACCAAAGCTAAAGTAAGGAGAAAACTGATGGAGAGGTGTGCTACTCATTAGAAACTGGTACAATATGGTAGTAGACATAGACCAATGTGTACCACATGACTGCATGTGTACTCTTCCTATAAAAGCCTGTCAAATGGGGGTTGATGCACTAGAAATGTTAAACTATTTGTAAAAAAAAAAAAATTAAGAATTTGACATGCACATGTCTCACTTTGCTCACAGGAGTCACCCTGAGGAGCACGTGCCGCCAAGTGGCCCTGTAATGAACACTGGTTGTGCCTATGAACTTTGCATGCACAGACGCTGAGATGCAAAGCTAAAGTGGTCCACCTTAGAGATGGAGCTAGAACTGCAGCCAAACTCCTTGTTGGTTTCCTTCCATAAATGATACTGCCTCTGAAAGCAACAGTAGGATTCCTGCATGAAGTCTGCTTTAGAGTAGAAAAGGCAGCTCTCCCTTCTCCACCCCTCTGAAAACATTTCTTTGAAGGCATAAAAGCCAGTGGTAAGTATTATGTGATATGCAAATACCTTAAACACAGCCTTTCACAAACATCTTTAAGTAATGCAAGGAAATCTTCTGAATGTGTATTATGAGTATCTTCAAATAAAAACTGAATGTCAGCATTTTGATAGGTAGTGTAAGGAATGTTCACTTTATATCTAGATTCTTTGTAAAAGAAATGCACCATTGGTAACCTTGTTTAATAACTAACTTGGAAGGTTCAATTTGCTTTTCATTGTTTTCTTAGGAAATAAGGTTTGGTGTTGTCATAATCAGTGAGGCGAAAGAGTTGTTTCATATTTGTTTTACAAAATTACATGACCAAATTAATAGCAATACTAATCTCACGTCTTTCTGTAATAAATCCAAAAGCATTGCAATAACATTGATGACTGTTCTCAGTTTTGTGACACTTTTTTTTTCACTTTTTAGTCACCTTTGAAGGAGGACTTTTCCCCCATTAAGTAGAATTTCACGACTGGGAAAATAACTCAATTAGTAAACATGTGTATTCAAATTAAGAAATTCAGAATCACTTCTGCATATAATATTAGGCTGTATGACAGCCTTGATTAAAGACCTACAAATATAAAAATTAAGACAATGATACAATGTACTGTCCAATTAGGATGTTTTTTAGTGTCAAAGATGTTCTACTTATAATTACATTAAAACATGAGCTAAGACTGTTTAGGCCAAACCAGAGGGTATGGTTATCCTAACAGAACCAAACCCTGGCCATTTCTTTCCTATATAAATTAGAATACCTATTTACAAGGGTTTACCAGCTTGTAAGTTTGAGGTGAAACATACATATCTTCCTTATTAAAATAGTAACCCAAAGATCTCAACTTTCTTCTTTTACAGTTTGGCACATGAAAATGCTTAAGTCTGTTGACTGTAATTACTAGGTTAATGGAAGCATTATGAGAAAAACTAAGGCATTCACACTTTATTTCAAAGGCTGTTCTCCATCTGCTTTCTTCTCCTTTTCCCCAGTTTAATGCATTGAAATTCTTTTCAGGATACATATAAAATAAAAGCATTGATTAGTAATGTGCTCATCATCATGCCAATGCTGCTGAAGACCCACTGTGTGCCAGGAAATGTGCTAGGCTCCCCTGGTGATGTAAAGATACTTAGAAGTGGTTACTTTTGTTAAGAGAGAAAATCTACAGAGAGAGAACGATAGCTCCATAAATGGTGTGATCTGGGACATAATCTAAAGATCAGGAACTACTCAGAGAATGTGTGGTGGGCGATCCATGGTAGGAAGGCAGGCGGTAGAAGTGGAGAGCGCACCATGGAATGCTGAGGAAATAAGGCTTGGACTTATGGCAAAGATGCCAGAGGGGGATCCAGGGGCAGACAAGCCCGTGAGCACAGGCATGAATGTAAGAACCATGCAGCCTCCTCTGAGTATTGTTGAGCTGTGGATTCAGGCCTTGAGATGCCCGGGAGGTGAGGTGGGAAAGAGTACAAAGCAGCCCCAATGCCAGGCAGAGGAGTCTCGAGTTAATTCAAGGCTCAGAGTCGTACAAGGTGATGGAGAGGTGGCTGCTTCAATGGGAAGTGCACTGGAGCAGGTCTGGCTCAGTCTGGCAGTGGGGAAGAGGATGACAGCAGAGATGCAGAGGGCGAACCTCCCCTAGAGTTAAAGTTAAGAGCAGTGTTCAGGACAAAGGAGAGGCAGTCGCGATGGAAAGGAGAAAGGTGTCACACAATGCCGGGAAGCACAGAACAACTCATGGGTTTGTCTCCATGATTAAGATTGCAGGCTGACCTCATTGAGAAAATAGGGTCATTAACAGGCCCCTCAATGAACCAAGTCCACACAGACAGAATCTCTTGTTCAATGTTTAAGTCATAAAAATGTTTTCACACTTCATCTAGTTCAGTTTTCAATTCAGTAAATTTCCCAAAAGAATGACACTTATTAAGGTGATTTTTTTTAAGTGGATGATTTTATCACCCTGGCAGTGAGTGGTTTAAAATTATTTCAGATATTTTATTAATAATCACAAAATGTGACTAACAAGCAGAAAGAAAGAGACTGGCGAAAGACAAAGCATCCAATGAACTAGAATATTGTACCTTTCCATACTTTACATACTATTTTCTCTACTATCAACCACAGGAATAGGCAATATATAAACTCATTATCAATTATGTCTCATATCCAAACCTGTTCCTTTCATCCTTGCTTCCAAATCCTTTGATAGGCTAACCACTGTGAATATCAGAGCTCATCAGCCAGCACTAACTGCACAAGGCTTCAGTTCCCTGTTTGTTTCAGTCTTTCACACATATGCTAAATGACCCTTTGATGAAGATGCTACACAACATGAAGAAGGGTATATCAGGGAACATATCAATTTTAGATAAAGTATGAAATTCTATTATTTCATACAGTGATGACTACTAAAGTTGAATTTTGATGGAGACCATTAATCTTCTAGCTTATTACTTATGGGGCTCTATATTTCGCCATTTTGGCTCCTTCTTTAGAAGGAGTTCATAGAATTAAAAATAGAACCAGTACTGAAATCTTTGACTCAAAGAACCCCTGCTGGAAAAGGAGGGGTATTTACTGTGCCCCTATGGTGGCCTCTGAGTTGTTCTCCAATTGTCTTGTAGAGAAAGGAGGGAAGGGATTGAATTGGTCCACATGGACAGCTATGGGAATCCTCATGTATTCCTTCATTAAATATTTACCAAGCACCCACTCAGAAACAGGTGATGTGGTCCAGTGATAAACAGGGA
Source organism: Cuniculus paca (assembly GCA_004365215.1). NCBI lineage: Eukaryota > Metazoa > Chordata > Mammalia > Rodentia > Cuniculidae > Cuniculus > Cuniculus paca. Next base: position 12,388 of record RJWT010008269.1, on the reverse strand, counting down.
AGCAAAAGTGCATTGCCTCAGAACCCTGAACGATCCGTGTGGCTTTAACACAAGCATGCTAGGGTTATGCTGACTTCACAAATCATGAAGTTGTTCAAAAATATATGACTGGTCTTTTCTTGGTTTTTGTATGTGCTTAGCAAAACTCTTTCTAATTCATAATTCTCCATTCTTGAATTATGTAAGAAAGAAATTACATATTTTAATTCTCACAAATATTCTGTGCATATTCACAGAGATCCAGCTTCAGGAAATACATTTTGCAGAATGACACTTCCCGGCAACGGCACAAGGGTTAGTTTATGCTTTGCATAAGCACTGTCAAGAGGAGACTAATTAATATGCCAAATGCTCATTCCTCGTTATTAACATGGGCCCAAGTGATTGATTTTTGATTAATATGTACACGGATTCTGGCATACACTTGTTCTGTCCTTGCCACTTTTAATACCAGTGCAAACAAATTTCAAAACTCCCTTGGTTTCTATTTTTATGACAATACATACAAAAAAGTTACATAATTCAGGCTCTTACATATATGACTTCAGACGGATCAAGGGGAAGTACAATTGATTCCAAGTAGCATATCTAAATGATGAAAATTTGAAAGTTCAGAATGCTGCTTAAATTATTTCCTTGCCTTGGCTAATGACATGCTTTACACTATTAAAATTTTGCACTTACTGGCTTCTAACTCTTCCATCAGCACTGACTTCTGAGAGTTCATGGCAAGTGCTGCAAAAAAATTCAACTTCCTCCTTGCAAGTAGGCAGTGGCAAACATGTCTTTATTAGAGGCAGGCAAAAGACCTCTATATTTCTCAAAGCCTTTCCCTTTAAATTATTTCTGGTACAGCTTGAATTTGAGCTCTGCCTCTGACTTGCTAAGGGCTATTTATGATTTATTTCAACCTTTAGCTGGCTCTAGGAAAAAAAAATGAACAAAGTTGAAAATAAAGAAGAAAAGCTTAATCCTCACTGATACCCAGTGGCAGGGAGCACCCTGACTCTCAGGATGGGTGCTTTGTTTAAATTTTGATACTTTCATTTTTTTCTTTGAAAATATAAAATTAAAACCATTCATCATTTTTAATTAGAGAACAAGTACCATCATTTTTTAAAGAGAATAAATTTCAAGCTGTGAGTCTTTTAATGTAGACTGGTCCTCTGAGACTTTTCTGCAGCACTACTGGGAAATTTTAAGCCCAGTCAAATATTTTTCTTAGGAAAAGTGGCCATAGGTCATGATGAGATATGGATGTCATTAAAATTTCATAGAGGTCTGTAACACACCACAGTCACCATAACACTGACACATGGACTATAATATCTCCAAGGAAGCATTTGCGGCTCATCATGGCTCTGAGGGAGTGGTTATATTCTACCAATGTAATAATCTACATATTAAAATGTCTCTAAATATATATTTACAAGACAGATCTGTTTTGGTCTATTGGGTCAATAATCCACACACTAAATATCCCTAAATATGTATTCACAAGATAAGCAGATCAGCTTTGGTTCACTGAGTCAGTCATAAGTAGGTCTTTAAAAAGGTACCCACATAGTTGCATAATTCACATTTTTTAGCAAGTTCGGAAATGCAGTTTGTAGACATTGAGTTATCGTCTAGTGAGTACACTTACTATAGTTCCAGGGAATGCTAGGAGCTATGTTTCACTCTGCTCTGTGATATTTTGCTTTTAAAAAGTCAGAATGATCACCATAGTACAAGATGGAGTCGAGCTATGAAGCGAGACATGAAAAAGGTTTTAGGCAGAGTCCTGGAGCTGGGGGTGGATGCCGTCTTTCCAGACTGTCTTAGCCCATCCATGGTTACTGCCCAGGTCTGAGCCTCTTCCACTCCATTCTGCCTCATCTCCCTGCTTTAGTCTTTGCTACCCTCCTGTCCAGCTTGTTCCAGAAGCAGAGAGAACCTGTAGGGAGTCACAACATGGCCCTGCTCTGCTCTAGCAACTTTCCAGGCTCCTTTGCACAGGCTACTTCTCACTCTGGTGCACCTCCTTCCACCCTGGTCCAGCCTGCCCCGGAACACACTCTCTTCTTTGCTGCTTTCATGCTCACCACCAGCTCCTTTGCACCTGCTCTTCCTTCTTCCTAGAGGGGTCCTTCTATGTGACTCTCTTACTTGCCTCACATCTTTCCTGAGAGAAGATGTCATTGACCACCATTTGTAAGAACAGCAACATCTTGTCCTGACATCATGAATTTCGCTTCCCCGTTACTCTTGATGACCTCCATTAGCACTTATCGCCATTTAATAGACTAGGGCTTTATTTGTTCATTGTCTATTTCTCTCCCCTAGAAGTTAAACTCCCTAGGGCAAAAGTTTATCAAGCCATACCTAGATTAAGTATCTTGTACTTCTCAAATACTTCTTCAACATTTATGGTGCAAGGCATGAAAGCTGACGAAAAAGGAGTCATCTCTCCACCTTGATTACTAGCTTGGTGTGTGTTTATACTTGGATACAGGAAGAAAAAGAATCTCTTTCTAAACTGAAGTTCTCTCTGACTACTAAGCTTAATTTTATGTAATATTCTCTAAGTGACATAAAACTGGCCAGGTGCTCACCTATCCCACCTCTGGGACTAGAGGGTTATGATGACATTCCCACAGAAGCTCGCTCATCTCAGCTGGTTCCAGAAACACTCCACCAGCCAGCTTCTCCATGCAGTACAAATCGTGTGAAACATAAAGACACGATTAGTATTGCCAGATCTCCTCACTTACACTAGTATCCGAGAGTCTCTGGTGATGGCAGTGGGCAGACCAGATTTTGTAGCCTAAGCTGATGCAGCTGTGAGGGATGACATATGCTGCCTGTGTGTTAGGAAACTGTAATGAACTGAGCACTAGTGGGTAGGCCCATTATTCTCAGATTTGGTAAGTTATACTTGGGGCTCTCTCCCCTGTCTCCACACCCCACCTTTGACCACTTTGATGTTCTGATGTGCATCCTTTCTCATGATGGAGGGCTGTCATAGCAAATCCTTATTTAAATTTCCACAGGAACGTTATTTCAATCACTCAGAAAGGTGCCTTTGGCAACAAAACTCACAGCTGACAAAATTAATGAATATGATGCCGTGATTAGTTGAGATTACGGGGTACAGAGAGCATGTCCCAGCATTTACCACTGTCATCCGAATTTTGCCATCTACTAAGAATTGATACTGGTCAAAAAAGAGGATGTGGTTCAGTTACAGCAAGCCCTATAGAATTATAAGGAAATCTACCCATAGTATAATATTTTGATGATATGCTGAGGATTAAAAGGATTTTTCCTGTTAATCTACTTAACCTTAATAAGTCTCCCTTCCCTTCCCTTGGAATACAGACTTATTCTAATAAAGCTCTAGCACATAAACTAAAGGAAATGCTGGAGTGATCTAGATAATTCCAGTCCCCGAACCCACACTGTTCATTAACTGAAAGAAAAACAGTTTACTCCTGAATAATTTGCATAAGCGACTCAATTTTGTAATTTATTTGGCATGAATCGATAAAACTTAGTGGATATTTCATCACATGCTACTTGAATGGATTTACAAAACAGAACTTTTCAACCGACTTAATGAGGAGAAGTTAAAACATTAACCCAAGTGATAATAATGATAAAACCATCTACTCAGATACAAGGTGTCACTGTACCTCCTTTCAAGCTCTGGTGACAAAACAAAATAATGGTTTCTATAACCATCAGCAATGACTTTTGGAGGGGGAAGTTTTTAAATAAACGTCTATTTGCTGTGGGTGAGCTTCACAGAATTGGCCTTATTTGATTTCAGATCCTCCTAAGGGAAGAGATTTCAGGATTTTCTGGTTATAAATGGAAAAGAACACTTTGCTGAACTTGTATGACATCATCTGAAGCATTAAAAGGGCAGATAATCATGGGTTGGCTGCCTATTTACAAAAGCTTCCTTACCTCCCCAATCTATTTTATTTCCAAATGTCAGAGTAGTCTGAAACCTTTCGAAGATTTGTAGACTGTATAAGGTGGGGAAATATTAGGATAAATCCTCCAACTTTTGTGAAAGCTCTTGAATAATTAGATGGGCTCTTGGAAGTGTTGCATGTTCTCCTATGAACTCTCTAAAATCATACCCTGTCACAACTAAACAGCTTTTCAACAAAGGGCAGGAGGCCTTCTTGATTTCTAAAATGTCCGTGAAACTGCTCATTAGAGTATCTATCTGAGTCACAAATAAAGACAATATGGAATTTGAAGACTATAACTAATATAATAAAATGTATTTTCTCAATTGAAATCATAATACTGTACAATCAATGAAAAATAGTAAGCATAATCTTGGTTTTAAGAATAACTTCCTTAGCCGGCCGTGGTGGCTCACGCCTGTGATCCCAGCACTCGGGAGGCTGAGACAGGTGGATCATTGTGAGTTCGAGACCAGCCTGGGCTACAAAGTGAGCTCAAGGCCAGCCTGAATGGCATAGTGAGACCCTGTCTCAAAAACAGGGCTGGGGATCTAGCTCAGCAGTCTAAGCGCCTGCCCAGCAAGCGCAAGGTTGTGAGTTCAATCCCCGGTGCCGCAAAAAAAAAAAAAAAACTTCCTTTCCAAACTTGGCCTAGAGATTGGCATACATTAAAAAAGATAAGCATGACCACTGAAAAATAATCCATCAAAAGCAGCAAAAAATGTGAACACATTATTTTCAAGCTTATAAAAATATTTTCCAGTTCATTAAAAATACTAGAGACAAATAGCTAAAACAAATAACTATACAAAAGATCTTTTCCTGATATGCAATAGACAAGATATTCCTTACAATGACAAATGGATTTCTTTGTTATGCAAAACTCCTCAACCATAACTTCAGGAAGACACATGAAGAGCTGTGGAAACAGTCTTACCTCATATTCGAAGTCCTCTGTTCTGTCTGGATCTGCAGGCAGGCTGGAAAGGTACTCATTGTCCTCATAAAATTCGTGCTCCCCCGGATGAAGAGAATGGCAGCTATAGGGAATGTAGCAATATGATAGGAATGGATCAAAAGGGTTTTGATTAAAACTGATTTTATAATTTCTCTTTAGTTTTCTCTACTTTAGAAGAAATGAACTAAAGACTCCAGACTTTAAACAGACAATAGTTCAGAAAGAATAAATTGCTTTTCTCTCTTCTCCTCTATGAAATCCATTGATTTGCCCTTTCTGGGTGAATACTAAGCAGAAGGGCTATGGTCAGAGTTTCACTGTGTAAAGGGACTGATGTAAAGTCTTTCACAGTCCAAGTCCATTGATAACCCCTGGCCTCTTCCATTCCCCAGAAGGTGTGGCATTTGACACTGCAGTATCCCAAAGGGGCCTGTTTTGGAGCAAAGCATAACCAAATCCAAAACCTACTACCCAGTTTTTGAAAACTCAGTTTCCAAGACCCATAATTTTCAGACTGTAAAATGTACACACATTATCCCCTGCTCTATTCTTTAAAATCCCTTTGCCAGTTCCTTCACAACCCTCATTCCCCTTCTTTGATTCAGGATACATAGACACATAGTAACCAGCATTCATGGTAACAACTCACTGGAAACTCCCAAATGGCACAAAGTTTCAAAATTCTTTTAATGAATTCCCAGTGATAGAACAGATTAAGTAAGGCAAGGGAGGGAAACCTGGGCATGGATTTTATACTTTAGGAAATATTTAGAATAACTTATAAAAGTGATCTTTGAATTACTATATGTCAAGATTCAGATACTATATATTATACCGTAAGAAGGCTAAGCATAGTTTAATAACAGTAAAGGGCATAATTCCACTTCCATAAAAGTTAGTGAAAAATCCTAAGTGCAAATAAAGAACTTAGTGGCAGGGATGTCCTCTAAGCCCTGTGATTGTGGAGGTTATTAAAAATTGAAGTTTCTTTTTCACTAGCTGGAGAGAGAGAGACAGACAGACAGACAGACAGACAGACAGAGGTACTGAGACTGGTTGATTATAATCTATGGCTGTTGGTTTTAGGTAAAATTAATGTGAAGCAAAATAGCAAAAGCACTAGAGGAAACGCATCAGGCCAACTGGTCTACCAGGTAAACCCTCTTTGCTTGGATCTAGGCTGGCTCTGCAAACACCATCAAGGCTGGGAGAATGCTTGCTCTGTGGGGGAATTTGACATGTTTCACTTGTCTTCAGTCAGCAAGAAAGGAGCTCTGCCATGAGGAACACCTTACTTGATAAACCTTTATTGGGTGCCTACCAGATTCCAGGCTCTGTGCTATGTATTGGAAATATGTTGGTGCATGAAATCCAGCTCTTGCCTTATTAAGTGGGGAAAGGACAGTGGAAATTTTAGAGCAGTACATTAATTAAAAGGGAAATAAGGAAGCTGGGCATACAAAGGGTAGGGAAGGACCTACTATAGCTACAGGACATTTTTTTGGAGCTTTGGGATTTATAAAAAAGCAGCACAGCACACCCACAAAGGGAGCGGGGACTGCAGTCACACCTCGAGACTTAAATGCATCACTCTGTCACTTTCTTGCTATGGGATCTTGGCCAGGTTACCTAACACAGGTGTGTTTCCTCACCTGTGACATGAAGATGGTAGTAACACAATGTGCTCCCTCTCCAGGGTGTTGTGAGGAGTAAATGAGGCGATTAATGTAAAACACATGGACTATTACCTAAAACATGGTAAGTTACCCAGTAAAGGATCATTTGAGCAAGTATTTACCAGGCAGGCACTAAGTGCCTGGTGTACTAATAAAGACTATGTATTTGTTTGTTTGCTGTTGCTTAACACCTCCCCCCATCCCCAAACTCCGAGAGGCAGAGGCTTTAATTCTTACAGTTTTATGCCCAGCACCAAGCTCCACTGCCTGACACAAAGGGCTCCTCAATATGTAAGGGAGGAATAACCAATACCCAAGTGACAGGTAAGCAACCAGTGCCACTACCTTCCTGGAAGTTGAAGTCTTGAGAACTGATTTTCAACCTGGCTGCACATTAGAATTGCCTAAGGAGATTTCTGAAAACCCTACTGCCTAGCCCCTATGGCAAAAATTCTTATTCACTGGCCCGAGGTGGAATCCAGGCATTTCCAGGCCTTCTCAAAGTTCCTGTGTGATGCTCTTGCACACCGGTGACCCAGCAAGACAGACTTATGGAAGTCACTGAAATGCAGGGAAGTAGCATGATCAGATTTGTCAAAGTTGAGAATGGCTTAGAGAAGACAATGAAAATGAGGTCAAAAGTCCCTACTGCTCTGAGAAATTAAACTCTCAATAGCATTTGACTATTTACTTAAAATCTCACAGAACAAAGTAAACCAGGCAAAATATACTTCCAAAACTGTACCCATGGGATTATTTGAAGTAAAACACTTTCCCATTAGGTAAAAACTTTCCCATTAGGTAAAAACAAGAGAAAACATTGCTTTAATTGTTCCTTGTTTTATAGCATTCTACTTACTCTCTGCCAGGACCCTTTGTTTATATCTCAATATATTAAGTAATTGGTTTCTTTGGAGAACTGTAATTAATTAATTAAATTAATTTCCTAGCTTCTCTTTTAGAGAAGAAAAAAAGCAAGGGAGAGAGGGAGAGGGGTGGAGAGAGAGAGAGAGAAAGAAAGAGAAAGAAAGAAAGAGGGAGGGAGAGGGGGAGAGAGAGAAAAAGAGAGACAGAAAGACAGAGACAGAAAGACAAAAAGAGACAGAGAGAGAGAGAGAGAGAGAGAGAGAGAGAGGCAACCCACAGAGGAGAACACAGTGCCAACATGTCACGTCTACCTAAGTCTTAATAATGGCCCAGTAGCTTTGGTGAGGAAATCTATTTCTCTGACCAGCACTCATGAGTAGCATGAAGCCAGTGAGGGCTGGAGATAAGGGGCTGAGCTAATCAGAGCTGGAGTTTTCACTGCCTCTCAGCAGGTCTGATTCTGGAGGTGAAGCAGCTGCGTGGGTCAGGGAGCGCGGCTTGCAGGGAGGGCGGAGCACTAACTGGACGAAGCCTCCTTGGAGAGGTTCTCCACACAGAGCCGGGAGCCCATCTCCCTGATGGCTAGCTTGCTGGGGGGACTTGTTCTTTGCCACAGCTACTCTAAAAGGAGAACGACCAGATCGTGTGTTGGGAGAAATGATAGAGAAGTACCTGTCTGAGAGCAGAAATGGACAGATGTCTGGCACGGGAGGGGTCGGCGGCCGGAGCTTGGCCAGGGCCACGATGTGCTCAAAGGTGATGTCGGTCTGCGTGCTGGCGTTCCTGAGCTGCACTTCCGGGACCGTCCCATAGGAGGCTCTATTGAGAGGCGTCCGTCTTAACACTTGCACCACAATGGGCTCCTTGGCGTTCCGAAAAGCTTCCACTGCCTCTTCATGGGTAGCTTTCGAGAGATCCTTCCCATTGACCTGTGGAGACAGGGCCAGGACGACGTCACGCGTCTCAGCACGGAGAACGGAGAGGCTATCGCGACAGATCAGAAAGAGCTGCAGAGGGAATGTTTCAACCGGCTCTGAGACGAGTTTCCTAAAGGAATATTTAACACTGACCTTTATTGAACTCTTCGCCAACGGGAGGGAGTGAAAGAGGTTAGAAAAAATAGTTTTGTATCTTTATGAACTATCGGGAGTCGATGAACAAAACGCCATCAGAATTATTGGTAATTCAAATTTAAAATCAAAGTTCAAGTAGCATGTCAGCATCAGAAGATGACCACCAAAATCTTTGGTGGGGTAGACATGTTCAGTATATCCCCCTCCCCCTCCCAACAGTGGGAATCGAACCCAGGGCCATTACACTGAGCTGTGGCGCCTGTACTATTTTTATTTTGAGACAGGGTCTCACTAAGTTGCTAAGATGTGACTCAAACTTGTGATTCTTTTGCCTCAGCCCCCTAGAGTGCTGGGATGACAGGCATACATGTACCACCACCCCTGACTCAATTATAACCTTTTAAAAAAACAACTAATATCTTGATGATATTTTAACTATTTCATCAAAGTCTTTCTGGCCTGAAATCTGCTTTTAAAGGATAGTGCCACATTTCCTTCATCTTCATCATCCTTTTATTCTAGGCCATGTTAGCATTCATGTGCATTTTATCGTGTGTCATCACAATTCCAAGTGTGGTGTGTGTGGACCAGCAGCATCAGTATCACTAAAGAGATGATGAGCTATGCAGCACCCCTGGCTCTGACTCTGACTTTCTGAGTCAGAACTGTCATTTTAACAAGTTCCCCACTGACATATGGCAAACAAAAACAGCCCTGCTCTTAGCACCTCTAACAGCATACACTTGGGAGTCCCTTTGGATCCTCTGCTGTTTCAATTTATACCAATACATGACTCTCCCAGTTGGCTCAGGCCACTGAGAGAAAGAGGTGAAGTTTGCTTCTGTCTGTGGCATTTAGGAGTGGAAAAAATATTACTCCTTTTATGGGACCCTCCCACAGCTGTGTACTAAGGGCCAGGAATGTAGCAGCCAAACCACCTGCACATACTTTTTCAGACCCTTTCTCAGGGGCAATAAAGAGGGCTATCAAATAGTTATCAATTTATTCCATTAAAATAGGCCCTGATAACTCAGCCTTTTAGTGAAAGCTGTGCTATAGTAAAGAACTAGAGAATCCTGAAATAGTTTGACTCCCACCCTAAATGAATTAATGATGTTGGCTTTTGCAAATAGGAGGAAATAATTGGTGGCACAATGCCATGCCCAATACCCTGGAAATTATACCATTTCTAGACAGCTAACTGAACTATTCACTTCATGGTGAAGCACTGGTAACTGCTATGCACTAGCAAACCCTTAAGATATCCCTGGGTGCCCAAAAAGAGGGAAAAGAAATCACTGAGTTGCAGTTGAAGAACAATTGCTGACATTCAAATGAGCACATTCTCTCCTCCTGAGTAGACAAAGAGCATGTGCATGCTCAGCACAAGTGTGGGGCATTTTGGGGTAAATGATACAATGCCAGGTGGAAATTGTCACTTTATGTAGAGACAGGTTTAATGAACCAGAGGAGCTAATTTACTCAACGGCCCCTGAAAGAGTTAATGTGCCTTCAAAAAATGAGCAATTAAGTTTCCACAACTGTAAAATATGTCCCAGTTCAGTTCCTGAATCACTAGTAAGAAACTTCAGTTGAAGATCACTAATCTGTGTTTTTACTTTTTGATAATTTTCTTTGTGGATGAAATTTGAAAAACCGTCATTGAATTTTCATCAACACAATCTTGGAATGTTTACTGCAGCACATGGGATATGTGAACATGGGACACCTATGGACACCATTGTTTTTTCTTGGGCTCCTGCTGGAGTTACTGCAAGGTTCTCTGGAGGTACAGTCATCAAAGGATAAAACAGCCTAGAACAGAAAAGCACTATCTAAAACTTAGTCCTTCCTGTTGAACAGTCTCATCCCCATTATTTCTGATTGTTGTCAGTATCTGTAAATTCCAGAGTATTGAAGATAGTCAGTAGGTAAGACTGTTGAGAGAATCTATGCAATAGGTAAGACTTACTTTTTGTCCCCAATCTTTACAAACTGTCTTGGTTACTTTTTCTCTTGTTGTTTAGACAAAATACCTGACACCCAAAACGAAGGAAGAAAAGTTTATTTCTTACAGCTTTTGGAAGTTTCAGTTCATAGTTAGCTCCAAGGTAGGAGGGCGTGGCTGAGGGGCAGTCATTCATGGTGGCCCACAAGCAACAAGAGTGAACAGGGCAAAAAAGAGAGAAAACACGCCTTCTTCCTTCCCTTATATTGTATGCTGGTTCCACCTCTGGGTGGGTGCAGCACTCACATAGCCAATCTCAGTGCTAGACAATGAACCAATCACAAATGCTAGACTCAGTCACCTCCATGATTGCATGAGGCTTGGGGGCCCACCTAGACACAAATCATAACACATAATAACGTCCCTTCAAGTTAATGAAGACCCACTCTTGAAGTTTTCCATTACCCTTTTCTCTGAAAAGAAATTACCGCCATTCCACATCTATTGGAACTATGTCAATATTTACCCTATTCCTATAAGAACTTTTAACAGTGGCAGAATGAAATAAATAAATGATGCTCTTTTTGAAGAAACCTTAAACAAAATCACAAGGTTTTGTTGGCTAGGATTTCTTCCAGTCACACTTTAGATGCTACTGGTTCTTAAGCTGTGTCAATAAGTACTAGACAGACAATGCCATTAATCTATTTTTCCCCAGGTGGCTGAGTATCTTGTCTATGTTTTAATATAGTCTTGGGGTTCAGGATGCTTATTTGTTTTAGTGACCTTCAAAGCCAAAATAAATTTTTTAAAAGTGAGTTTCCTACAAATAATGATTCATTTTGTGTTCCTACATGGGAAGTATTTTTGACAAGTCTAGACTATACAATAATTTCTGCAGAAACATAAAAATTACTGAAAAGTACTGTAGGTGATGAATCATTAAGTTTTATTACAATGTTTAGCATATGCAGACAATATTAGCATTCATATAGTAAGATCAATAGCTATTGATTCTATGGTCCAGACATCCATTTATTTACAATGATGGAATTTATATGCAAATTTCAGTCTTTGCTCCATGGAGAGTCAATATAATCTTAAAAAAGAACAGTCACTGTAATCTCGAAGATCTTACTTCTCCATTGGGAAATGCTCTTTTCTCCCAGTTGCCATGCAGCTGACCTCTATTTTCATAAGCTATTTAATATCTCTCAAAGTAAAGAAGTCTGTGACCTTTAAAGGTTCCACAACCCCACGTGATCCCTCAGAAAATGTAAGCACTGTTAATACTAAACACTTTTTTTTTCACTTCACTTGAAGTTCATCAACATAGTGTTACCCTACCAAAAGGTCACCATTTTATAAATTATGCCTTTCACAACAGAAGAAAGAACAGATTAATTAGGATTTTCTGGCAGTTGCTTTGTTCAGTTATTTTGAGTTATGGCTATGAAAAAAATAACATTGGAAGTATACCTAAATTGAACCCTACAGGAAAATTCTGTAGTAAGTCAGCAAATAAATTAGTAGCAAAAGTTCAATTTTTTTCAGGCAGTTAGTTTCTAAACCAAAAGCAAGGAGTTTGGTATTTCATAGTTCCACACCCATATCATTCTGTTTACCTCTGTATTTTCTCCCTGCCTCTTCTGTCTCAAACCTAGATTTAGTTTAACGTATAAATTTTGTTTGTTTTATGAAAGAAGACTGGCAATGGAGAAGCCTTCTGTTAAAAGTGTCCCACTTAGGTAGTTAAGAGTGTAAACTCAACTTTTCTTGTCTCAGTAAAGTGGGAGTGTTTTTGTAGAGGAGTATAGGGAAGTTGATTTTCATGACAAAAAGAATGGATAAATATGGTTGGGAGTAAACTTGATGGAAGCAGGTGATGAAAAAATACCCATGTG
>RJWT010008268.1:16481-26601 GCA_004365215.1 Cuniculus paca | reverse complement strand
GACTGACTTCTACAGTGAAATTCTCTGGAGAAATTCCAGACTGTATCTCAAGCTGCTCTCTGTTGCAAGTCTGGTCATCAGGAAATTAAAAGGCCTAAACGGTTCAGAATCTGTCACCATAGGGCATGTATGACTGACAAATAACCTTTCATGTTAGTTCATTGCCTCACTATGGGCCATTGCAGTGTCATGCAATGTATCAGCTAGAAAAAAATAAGCTGCAAATAGTAAAGACTCAACATTTAAAACGTGTATTCCTGTAGAAAGTGAGAAATTACAAGCAATTTACTAGGAATACAAAAGTCTCACACACATACACACACACACACGCACGCACACACACTCATCGATGAATGCCACAGTCCTTTGAAAGAGCAGTTACAGAACTCTGTAGTAATTAGTTGAAATTAGCGTTTTTTCATGGGTAATAAAAATCAAATTCTAGCCTGCTCAAGAAAGACAAACAAAGCCTTTTAAAATTAGGTTGTAGAAAATAAATATTTAAATAACTTTAAACACATGCCTTACTGCTCGTTCATATAACCTTGACAATTTTGCCTCTTCTGTTTATTCAAGCTTGACAAGTAATTTTAAAACTATTGGTCCCTAACATCTGTAAAATCAACATTGTTTCTAATTGAAAGTACTGATAGCACCCTTATTGCCCTGTGTACTCTCCAAGTCTCCTTCCTATTCTTCAGTATCACTGAAATCAGAGGAGTCAATGTATATCAGAAATAAATTTGAAAAGTAAAATCAGAAAATCGCAATTAATTTCACCTTAGACTTGCTGTGTAATTTTCTTTAGGACCAGTCTCATATAAACAATGATACATTCATTTAGAATTTAACATACATGGAAGAGTTGTATTTCTTTAGTTATCATACACTTTTATTGAAATCATCCCCAAATTTCCATAACTTACTACAATCAAAGTGTAATTTCTTTTTAATGTCTAGGTTATTTTAGATCACTGTGAAGAGAGAAGGCTATGTTGTGTATTCATTTTTAGGGATCTAAACTCCCTTAAACATCTGTGACCTAAACATCTACTGCCAAATCATTTAAGGTCTTGGAGTTTTCTAATAGGTAGTCTGTGTCTAAACAACAAATCAGGAAAAAGAAAAAACATGAAGTATTTCATTGGGAGATGCAAAAATGCCATGCATCACTCTCATCCTTTGATTACAGAATCCAATCATGCGCATTATACAAAGCATACAAAATATGGAAAAATGCAGTCTAAAAGTGTATCAAAGAGGAAAGTCAACTAGAGACAGTCTAAAAGTGTATCAAAGAGGAAAGTCAACTAGAGACAATTTGTCCCATGTTTATATTTGCCATTTGAATTTCTTCTTCTCCTTCTCCTCCTCCTCCTCCTCCTCCTCCTCCTTCTTTGAGATAAGTTCTTGCTATGTAGTGCAGGCTGGCCTTGAACTCATGGCTATCCTCCTGCCTTGGCCACCCAAGTGCTGGGATTACAGGTATGCAGCACCACATCTAGCTGAATATCTTCTTAAGTTACAGCTCTATTCATACTTCCTATTTCTCCACTGCGTTTTGATAGATATCTTCTTCCTTTGGATCCTGGTCAGTAACTCTTCCCTATCTAAATTGGAAGGTTGCCTGGCACCCTGTTCAATACACTGATCCTGTAATGGTAATGCCAAACCTGTGAGACTCTGAGTCAGTCTTACAGACATTTATGCCTTTTCTTAAAAACTAAACACATGTCATCCCCAGTTCTCTCCAGCACTTAGTTTCCTACATATAACTCCTAGAAGTCCAGCAGCTTTTGTTTCATCCCGTTTCTATTTCCTTCAATCCAAGCTAGTGGAATTTCTGCTCCAGTGGTTGATTGACTCCATGAGTCACACAGCTCATCTTTCTGACAGAAGTTTGTGCCCCCATAGCGTGGTTCTGTTTCCAGATCACAATCTTAGCATAGACTGATAATTTTCCAAATCATCAAGTTCTGGTACTATTGTGCTAAGTATTTCCTTCTTCAATGTGTCTATTCCCTCTCACATTTTACTAAAAGTAGCAAGGATAAACCAGGCCATATCTTCAAACACTTGGCAAAAAATATCCTTTGTTTACTATCCAGGTTCATTGCTTAGTAGTTCTACTTTATTGCTATGAATAGAAAATAATTCAATTAAGAATTTTATCATTTTATAAGAACATATGTATATGTTTAAATATATCTATTAAATATGCCATTGTACTATATCAAAATTTCTAGTTTTGTTTTCTCTTGTCAATAAGTTGCAAACACTAAGTATAATTATTTTGATCATTTACATGTTGCTCTTATAATACATTTGGTTTCACATTCTACCGACAGGTTTTATCTTAGGACAAAGTACTTAACTTCTCTGAACTCCAATTTCTTTGTATGAAAAAACTGATGCTAAAAAAATACCTACCTCATTAGTTGGCTGTGATAATTGGATTATATCCCCTGTGACGCAATTAGATTAATGTCTGGTGAAAGATAAAAACTATCGTTGCCTACTATTGTCATTTTCTAGATTCTATGTCAGTTCATACAGTTATGGCCAGAACCCAGGCACGATAAACTCGTTCTGGCACTGATAGTCTTGAATTCTTCTACCTGTACATAATCTCCCTGAACTTTTTAGTCTTCATTTATCCACAACTTTAATCAGTTATTCAGGTGATCATAAGATTTACCTGTAACAATGTGGAAAATCAATCAATTTCTGGATTACACAGTTGTCACTCTCCCTGTCCTCTCTGCTTCCTTCTTCATCGTCTGCCTGCCAGACCCCACTGCACATACACCTTCTGAAACTGACAGCTTCTGACACGTTGCCCAGAAATGTCTTGCTGTGAAAGAGCTATGCCACCTCCAGTGGGCCTGATAGTCTGTCCTATAGTGTGACATCCAAAGATGTCTCCATCCTCAAACTGCTGGTAGGTTTTTATAAATTTCAATGAAGTTGTTTTTAACTCATTTGATACAGTTTTGATAAACAGAAAACGAGACTGAGATGAAATAATAGAGTGACAGAGTGGTAAAATCCCAACCAGTGCTAAAAAATTGCTTTGCAAAAGTAACATAGGATGAAAATTAAAGTTAATAATAAATTAAAATGTACTTGTAAAATTTTGATTCATAATTAAATTCATAAAGTTTATTCATGAATTTTTGACCATATAAATTTTTGATAAAGCAGAATTATATAGTTTGATGTATCATCTAGCAACCTAACTTCCAATTAAGATGTGACTTTCTTAAAACATTTCAGGTTTAAATTATTTTTAAGATTCAATAGGGCAGACAAGGAATATGATTCAATCCATGACATATAATTCAAGAAATGTGAATTCAAGGGCTCTTCCTTACATTTACTATGTGTGTACATTTGGCATGTATTTTTTAAAAAGTAAATGAAATTTTGCTCTATTTTTGCAACCAAGCACAAGTCAATTTGAGATTAAACATCAGCATTTTTCTTGGGCATTGGGAGAAATTTTTAAGAGAACTTTGCTTTTGAGAAGGGAGCTACCTGAACGTGTCTCCCCTTGCCCCAGAGCAGCAGTTAAAAATCCATTCGAGGGTTTTAAGCAAAGTTCATTTGATTGTAGGTCAGTACACGGTGGATAAATCACAAAAATGCTTCATATAATGTATATGATTTGCCTTCTCCGTGCTGAGGAGAAGCTCTGAAGTGAGACAGCGTGAAGTCAAAATTGTTTCCTCGCCCCTAAGGTTAATGCCCCTGTCAGAGCTGAAGACGCTGTCAAGCAAACACACAGAAGTAACTTAAGATGCAACCATTTTCATCAATCTCTCACAGGCAGCATAAAACAAGTGATGTGGTCTCCATCTTTGCCAGTGGCAGGGCATTTGTTAAAGTACAAAGATAAGAGAAAAGAAAGGAAAAAGAAATCCCTTGGCAAAGAGCTGAAATGAAATATGCCACCAAGAGTGTAGGGCTTTTCAAAAATAGTCTTTTGTAATCACAGAGGCTTTTTAGGGTGGCGAAGTGTAATGATTTGGTGAATGTGTTACGTGTGAATGTTCAGTGTTTGCCTTTATGGTATTAGGCTACTGACCCCCTGCTGCAGAAATAATCTTTCTCAAGCACCATTTTCATCATGTCATCTCTACTTCAGGACCCTGAGGGAAGAGCACCCTGGTGTCTGTCATATTAAATCCAAACGCTTCAGCCTGACTTCCCCAGTGGCCCATCTCAAAATGATCTTGGCCTCTGTTGTACCAGCAAACAGGTCGTGTTTAGTCCCTTTAAATAGATTGGCTTGCTTTCCTCTGTACAATTTTTCCTCCTAGAAACTGGCTTTGAGATTCTGCTCTTTGTTCTCCTGCCTTTGTTGTGCTTCTTTATTCTCAAGTCCATACACACCCATATGCACTTCTGTTCTGTGCCACTGAATTTTCTAAGATTAACTTTGAAATTGGCTTCTCTCACTCACCATAATCCAATTTTATTAAATTTATTCTATAACCCTCTATCGGTTCACACTGTGTGCTATTTTTAAATATGTATCCTGTACTATAAATTTCATTTCTACAAGTCCAGTGCCCCAAACTAAAATCAAAACTAAAATCATAACATTGGCAGTATCTTCTAGGTTGCATTGCCAAGTGACTTCACAATAACCTATTTTTGTATGCTCAATAAGTGTTTATTATTTACAGTGCAGAAGAAACTGCTAAACTCTGCATGCAAAAAGTGGACAATAAACTGTTTCAATCTGGGAGGGGAAATACTTAAATTCCATCTAATTTGAATCAAAACCAATGTACTATGAGGGCCAAGTAAAGCTTTTTGAAAGAAGCAGCCTCCATTTAACCTATGTGTGGTTACCCTAGAGATAAAGTAGGTATTTCTTGTAAAGAAGAAACAAGACTGAGAATATCATCAATGCAAAGAAATATATTTTGTGGGAAGTCAGAATGTAAAAATGATTCTTATAAGTCTGAGTCTTTACTCCAAAGTAGAATAATCTTATTTTTGGTATGGGCATATTTGCTGAATGAAGATTGATTTCAAAAAGTTGAGTCCCCAAATAGACATCATGTTAGGTATTTAGTATTGTATAATTATTTAGAATTCACCTGGCTATCTCAGAAAATCAATAAATGTCACCCACACAATAGGCTCTTTCTCATTATTTTATACCTTTGTACAACATTCTGGAATATTGATTGCTTCTGCATAAAACTCTGTTTTTCCAAGTTGCAATGCTCCTGCTCATCCCTTACCTCACCATAAATGTGTTTTCTTCCTTGCCTTGTTAATATGAGGAAATTTCCTGCTTTAGTACTTGCCATTGCCTTTCTGTATGTTCCCAAAAGTGAAATAGACAGGAAGCCTACAAGATTTTTACTAGATTTATATAATCAAAAAACTTAAGGGGAAATGAGCAGAAATCTACTTTGTATGGTAGTAACAGCAAATCATGACCCCTCAATGAGTTCCCAGATTTG
This sequence comes from Cuniculus paca, assembly GCA_004365215.1. Lineage (NCBI taxonomy): Eukaryota > Metazoa > Chordata > Mammalia > Rodentia > Cuniculidae > Cuniculus > Cuniculus paca. The sequence goes on along the minus strand of RJWT010008268.1, from coordinate 21,118 downwards.
AACCAGTTTACAGACTCAGAGCCCCTTGAATGAAGTGGAGGCTGAGTGTCCTTGAGGAAGGACCCTAGTAAACCACCAGAAATTTTTATGATCAGTTCTTCTCCCATTCTTGCCAAAGTAACCTGAGACGTTTTAACAGAGTAACTGTACATTGAGGGAAGGAAAATATTCAGATGTTTCAGGGATTACTGGAACACTGATTCCAAGGAATCAAAAACATCATTGTGGACCTCTAATAAGAGTAAGCGATTATCATGGTCTTGTGATCAATGTTGTTTAAGCTAAGGTCCAACTCACAGTGCTTCCAGTATTTCCACAAATCCATTCTGTACTCATTTCTCATGTTCCAGAATGCATAATTAGAATAGGTGTACTTAGCACTTGGCAGAGTACTCACATTGATTCCTTATCCTGTAGTGTGAGGGCTACTATGATTTGAAAGACCAAATGGTAGGTGTTACAGTTGCCTTTGCCTGGTAAAATAGTAATTCTGAAACAGTATCGCATCCCTGGAAGATTAGTGCCACCATCAAGGACTTGAAGGATATAGGGGTGGTGGTCCCCCCCACATTTCCATTTAATCCTTCCATTTGGTCTGTACAGAAGATAGACGGGTCCTGGACAATGACAGTAGATTATTGTGAACTAAATCAAGTGGTGTCTCTAATTACAGCTGCTTATACCAGATGTAGTTCCCTTGTTTGAGCAGATTAACACATCTCCTGATTTTTGACATGCAGTTATTGATTTGGTGAACACCATCTTCACCATACCTTTTCATAAGGGTCATCAGAAACAATTTGCTTTTTCAACTGACAAGGCCAGCAATATACCTTCACTGTCCTATCTCAGGGTTATGTTAACTATACAGCCCTGAGTCATAACTTAGTTGACAGGGATCATGATTACCTTTCTCTCCCATAAGGTATCACACTGGTCCATTACATTGATGATATTATGCTGATTGGACCAAGTGAGCAGGGGATAGAAATTACTCTGGGTTTGTTAGTTAAGCATTTAATAGCTAAAGGACAGGAAATACATCCAACTAAAATTCCAGGTCCTTGTACCTCAGTGAAATTTCTAATAGTGCAGTGGTGTAGGGGTGTGTAGAGATATCCCTTTTAAGGTAAAAGACAAGCTGTTATTGTATCTGGCTCCCCCTACAACCAAAAGAGAAGAATAATACCTGTGGGTCTATTTGGATTCTGGAGGCAACATTTTCCCCCACTTTGGTGTTTTACTCCAGGTCATTTACCAAGTGACTCAGAAAGCTGCTAGTTTTGAGTGGGGCTCAGAACAAGAAAAGGCTCTGCAGCAGGTCCAGGCTGGTGCACAGAGTGTGCTGCCACTGAGGCCATATGATCCAGCAGCTCCAATTCAAAGGCACTGGAGGTGTCAGTGGCAAATAGAGACGTTATTTGGAGTCTCTGGCAGGCCCCTATATATGAATCACAGCAGAGCCCTTTGAATTTTGGAGCAAGATTCTGTCATCATTTGCAGACAATTACTCTCCCTTTGAAAAACAGCTCTTGGCCTGCTCTTGGGCCTTAGTGTAAACTACCCATGGGATTGCAGATTACCATGCAACCTGAGTTGACTAACATGAGCTGGGTATTATCTTATCCACCAAGTAATAAGGCTGAATATGCATGACAACAGTCTATCATTAAATGGAAATGGCATGACCGAGCCAGAGCAGGTCCAGAAGTTACAAGTATGTTACGTGAAGAAGCTGCTCAGATACCCATGGCTCCTAGTCCCACTATAGTGCCTTGGAGTTCCCAGTACAACCCTATACTATATGATCAGCTGTCAGAGCAAAGAAGACCAGGACTTGGTTTACAAATGGTTCTGCTAATTAAGCAGGCACCACCCACGAGTGAATAGCTGTGGCATTGTAGCCCCTTTCTGGAATGTCCCTGAAGGACAGTGATGAAGGGAAATCTTTACAGTGGGCAGAATTTCAGACAGAGCATCTGGTAGTATATTTTGCCTAGAAGGAGAAATGGCTGCATGCATGATGGTGTACTGATTCACAGATGGTTGGGAAGCTGGAAGGAACATAACAGAAAAATTGGTGACAAAGATATTTAAGGAAGAGGTATGTGAGTAGACCTCTCCATATGAGCACAGGATATTAAAAATATTTGTATCCCACATAAGCACTCACTAAAAACTGACATCAGCAGAGGAGGAATTTAACAATTAAGTGGATAATGACCCATTCTGCAGATAGTGGTCAACCTCTTTCTTCAGCCACCCCTAACATTGCCCAATGGACTCATAAACAGAGTGGTCATGGATGGCAGGGAAGGAGGCTATTCATGGGCTCAACAATACAGGCTCTCATTCACCAAGACTGATCTGGCTAAAGCCACTGCTGAATGCCCAATATGCCAAGAAAGAAGGCAATCATTGAGTCCTGGATGTGGCACCATTCTCTTAGGTGATCAGGCTGCTACCTGGTGACAATTTGATTATATTGGACTGCTTCCATTATAGGAAGGACAACATGTTGTCTTTACTGACATAGACACTTTTTCTGGACTTGGATTTGCCTTTCCTGCTTCTGCCAAAACTAATACCCATGAACTCACAGAATGCCTTACTCACAATCATGGAATTGTATGTACCATTGCCTCTGACCAAGGAACACATTTTATGGCAAAAGAAGTGAGACAATGGACTCATGCTCAAGGAATCCACTGATCTTTCCATGTCCCTCACAATCTAGAAGCAGCTGGACTGACAAAAAATTGGAATGCTCTTTTGAAGACTCAGTTTATCACCAGATAGCTGGCAATAGATTTCAGGGCAGGGCCAAGGTTCTTAAAAATGCTGTATATGCTTTGAATCAGCATCCACTGCATGGTACTATGTCTCCCATAGCCAGGAGTCACAGGTCCAGAATTCAAGGGTTGGAAGTGGGAATGATAACACTCACCATTACCCCTAGTGATCCACTAGCAAAATTTTTACTTCCTGTTCCCATGATGTTGTGCTTTGCTGGCTTAGAAGACTTAGTTCCAGAGGAGGTACAGCTTGTACCAGGAAGCACAACAATGACATCATTGAACTAGAAACTAAGACTTCTCCTTGGTCATTTTGGTCTCCTCATGCCTCTGAGGAAAAAAGCTAAAAAGGGAATTACAGTGTTGGCAGGGGTGATGAACCCACACTGTCAAGAAGAAATCAGACTAGTACTCTACAATGGAGGAAAAGAAGAATATACTTGGCGTGCAGGAGATCTCTTAGGATGCTTCCTAGTATTATCATGCCTTGTTATTAAAGTCAATGCAAAATTTCAATGACCCAATATTGGCAGTTTGACCAATGATCTAGAACCTTCAGGAAAGAAGATATGGGTGACCCCACTAGGGAAAGAACCAAGACATGCTGAAGTGCTTGCTGAAGACCAAGGGAATACAGAATAAGTAGTCAAAAATGTTGTTCCAAATACCAGCTATGATCCTGTGATCAGCTATCAAAACAAGGGTTGTAATTCTGATAGTGCTCTACTAATATGCTTCAAATGTGATATAATGTTGAAGGACTTAATATATGTTCGTAAGTATTGTTAACATATGTTCAAGTTATGAAATTTTTGAGTAAACATCACTCAAAGAACACCTGCCTTCTGTTTTGGAAAGGGAATTCATGTATTTCTGCATGCATGCAGGACAGTTATAACAGGTTAAGTATAATAATGTGTGAAACTTTTGATTTAAATAGCAGTGTAAAGTATTTAAACTGATGTCTTCAATATGAAAGCTGGGCTAGGTTCTCCAGAGAAATCAAACCAAAGGCTAGGTGTGTGCATATCTGTCTATCTATGAATTAGATAAACATATAAATATTTACATAAATACACATGATGTTGGTAGATGGATTGACTTACACATTGGCTTTTGCAGTTACATAAGCAGTCAAGTCTAAAATTCATAGAGTGAGCTGATCAGACTGGAAACCCAAGCAAGAGTCAATGACAGTTCAAGTTCTAATCCTCTCTACCAACAGAATTTTTTTCTTTTGCAGTGGAGGGAGGTCAGTCTTTGTTCTTTCCTCACCTTCAACTGATTGATTATTGTTATGACTTGTGTCTAGATGTCCCCCCAAAACCTCATGTGGTCATAGAATATTTCAGATGTGACTGGATAAAGAATGTGAAATTGATTCATAGTGCAATGCTGGGATTAAGGGTGCTGGGATCAAGGGTGAGTCACTGGTGAATTGGTCCACTGACTGAATTGGCACCATCCTAATCTTGGTAGACTGAATAAAATACAAGGGACAGAAAGAGTGTTCTCTCTCTCCCTCTCTCTCTCTCTCTCTCTCTCTCTCTGTCTCTGTCTCTGTCTCTGTCTCTGTATCTTTCTGCTTTTGCTGTTTTCCACTGCCATGAACTGTTGACTCTCTGCCATATGCCACCCTGCCTTGGAGTCAACTGATTACAGACAGGAACCCCTACAAACTGTTAGCTGAAAAAACCTTTCCTCCTTTAATATTGGGCATCAGGTATTTTGTCTCAGCAAAATAGAGAGCCATATTTTTCCAAAGTATACCCACTAATCTATTGATCTAATGTAAAGAATACTCTTACATAAGATTAAGAATGGCAGACAAATTAAGCTAGC
>RJWT010008268.1:0-16381 GCA_004365215.1 Cuniculus paca | reverse complement strand
ATGAAGAAAGCCCCATAGCACCATGTTGCAGAATGGTAGTGGCCTAGTGAATTTGTTCCTTGAAATTGGATTCAGAGTGCTCAGCAATTCAGGCATTCAGGCATTTCTCCTCTACAGCCAAGGGAGGGGAAGTTTGTCTATTGCTTCTCCTGGCAACAGACCTTGGCATCCTTCATGTTGAGCTGGTTTTAGGTGCATGCAAAATGGAAGAATTGTGAGGTCAGTAAGGCTTCCACCTAAATTTCAGAAGAAAGCCTGGCAGTGTGCTCTTGAAAGGGCAGTGTGTGAAGCTATATGAAGCCAAAGGCACAGTGGAGACCCCAGAAGTTTGGAGAAGAAAACTGTAAGGAGGGAGAAGAGTGGGCCCAACAAAGAACTCATGGGAACTACAACCACTGGCAGTGCCATAAGGTGGAGCCACTCAAACCTCTGGTGTTCACATCTTGCCCCAGATTGCCTTGGATGATGCACATGGACTTAATATTTTCTCTGCTGGAGTTTGGGCTTGCTGTGGTCTCATTCCTTTGTATCCTCCTACTTTGTTATGGTTTGTACATTGTGTCAACTTGAGAAGTCTAGATGCTTAATTAAGAAACTCAGCAGCTCTACATTCTGGGGTGTAGAGAACAAGCAGTTACCATTCTAGGATGTTGTTCACTGTGTCAATTTAAGAAGGTCAGAAGTTTAAGTGATTCAGCATGGGGCCAGGGTCCCTAGTTTGTAACATCCTCAGTTTGTAACATCCTCATCCTGTGCAAGAGGAGGGCAGGCAGATGATGTGAGTGCTACATCCACCCCAGGGGAGTAACCTGCATACAATAAAAGACAAAGGAGGAGGGACTGGGGGCTGCTTCTTCAGAGGAGCTCCAGTCTTTGCCTTCAGCTTGGACGTCGTCTCCTGGCTTCTGGCACAGACTGTTCAGCTTCTGCCTGGGACTCTTCAGCCTTCATCGTAGACTCTTCAGTCTTCATCGTAGATCTTTAGCCTTTGTCATAGACTCTTCAGTGTTCCGTCATAGACCCATCAGCCTTCTGACATGGACTTGCACAGGACACTGCAGGAAGCTCCAGCCCTCGGGCTGGACCCCCTTCAACCTCCAGCATGCCGATACCCTCTACACGCTCCCTCCTTCAACTTTGTGGCTGACCATTGTAAGCCAATCTTGTAATTTCTTATACAGTTGTCTATCTTGTATTATATCTGTTTCTCTAGTAAACCCTGACTGATACATACTTGTAACTTTTGGAATGGAAATGTATATCTTGTGCCAGGTATATTGGAAGTGCATAACTTTCTTTTCATTTGTACAGAGGCTCACAGCTAAGAGTTTACCTTAAATCTCAGAGGAGACTTTGGACTTAACTTTTCCACAATGTTGAAACAGGACTTTGGCAACTCTTGGAGATGGACTAGATGCCTTTTGCATAAAGGGATGTGCATGAGTCTTTGGTGGGCCAGGGGTGAAATGTTGTGGTTTGTGTCTAGATATCCTCCCAAGGTCTCATGCAGTCACAGAGTTTTTTCAGAGGTGATTGAATCTTTTTTAGAGGGATTGATTCATAGTACAATGCTGGAATTAAGGGTGCTGGGATTAAGGGTGATTGTTTGCTGGATCTTTGCAGTGATAGGATTGGCACCACCTTTGTGCTAGTAAACTGGATACAATATAAGGTTCAGAAATATCTCTCTCTCATTGCTTTTGCTGTTTTCCACTGCCATGAACTGTTGCCCCTCTTCCATATGCCACCCTGCCTTGGAGTCAGCTGATTACAGATAGAAACCTCTACAAACTGTTAGCTAAATAAACCTTTCCTCCTTTAATATTGGGCATCAGGTATTTTGTCTCAGCAAAATGGAGAACAATATTTTTCCAAAGTATGCCCACTAAAGTATTGATCTAATGTAAAGAGTACATATATATATCCAAAATAACGTTTGACTAGACATCTAAAACCAGTCAAGTTAACACATAATATTAACTGTAACAGATGCAAAAGTTTTCTTCTTTGTCATACTTTAAAATTTATTAAATGTTAAACTAGGTACTGTGGTGTATACCTGTAATCCCAGTACTCAGTGAGTCATAAATTCAGGTCATGTGTTGGCAACTTAGTAACTCTTAACTGTAAATCAATATAAAAATCAAACACAAGTTTTGTAATACTAAACTACAATGGCACATGGTTAAACATTTCCACTCCAAAGGGATAAGTAGGGGAATACAGAAGAATTGGACTAAAACAAGACAAAAATCCATCAAGGGAAAACATTAAGTTCTGTAGCTCCATATCCTGAACACTATGGTAAAATGTAAGTTCCAAAAATCTTGGTAGGCTGAACTATTAAGGCCTTTGGTTGCATCTTACATAGTGTCCATCTTGAGCTCACTCTAGTCACAGCCTGCGTCTTTCCTCTGAAAATGTTCCACATTCCTGGCATATCCAACTTACTGGTGTCTCTATAGCACTATTTGCTTCATTACCACAGTTTCACATACTATTATCTCAGTGACTCTTTGCTTGACCTTCTAGGCTTTCCTTTGAAATCTGAATGGAAGCCTCCCTTACCCCCCATTTCTTGCATTCTGCATGATGTTAAAAATCATCATCATGTGAGCAAACAAAAATTTGCTTTCATTAGGAGCAGTAGCCAGGCACCTTTGGATCATGGCCCTGCAGGATCTGAGTCACTGGCTGATAGAGTAAATGAAATGCCAGGGAATTAATTTACTGAGAAACTTTTCTCAAGCAGGGGTCCCAGGGATTGCCTTCTTGCATAGAAGATTTAGATTCTTGCACGCTTGAATATGTGAGGGATGAGGTCTTGCAGATTGCTGAGGGTCCCTCAGGGCATCTCTCTTCCTGTCCATTTTCAAAGCAATTAGTTTCTTTTTAATGACACTAAATTGCTCAATAAATACATTTATTTTGGTCCCCCAACCTTACACATGGTTTCATTTGGGCCAAAATTTATGTCTTTCAAATTGTTCTGCTTTCCTTTTTCCCCCAATTCTTACTATCAATCTGTCTAAAAGCATCCAATGGCTTGAACACTGAGGTGCTTTGAAATTTCCTCTGCCAGATCAATTAGTCCACTACCCTTAATCTCAGTCTTCAGAAAGTCTCAGGACAAAGTAGATAAGTTTTTCTCCCAAAGTGCACAAAACATGGCTTCTAGTCAAATTGCCAGTGGAGTCCTCATTCTCAACTGAAGCATCTTGAGCCTGATCTTTTCCTGTTTGCATTCCTAATGGTAATCTGTTCCTCTAAACTCTAACAAGGGTGATCCACCAAGCTCCATTTACAGTATTCTAGGGTCACTCTAACTTGGTCCTTCAAATTTTTTCAAATACCTCCTGCATGACCATTCCAACTTCTTCCTAACTATGTGGTCAGGCAAAATTGGTTATGGCACCACTTCTCTGGCAGAAATTTACTGTATTAGTTGGCTGCTTTGTCACTGAGACATAATACTTGACATCTACCAGTTAAAAGAGGAGAAGTTTAATTTAGCTCACAGTTTTGGAGGATTCAATCCTTTGTCTTCTGGCACAAGGCAGAAACATCATGGGAGAGCAAAGCTGCTTAGTTCATGGTAATCAGGAAGCATAGCAAGGGGGCAGTACCAGTCAGGAAATGAGCCAGGACCTATCCATAATACCTAAAGTCCCATCTCTGACCCATCCAGAACATGCAGAAGTATGCTCTATCAATCCCCTGGGCAGATATTAAAACCAATCAAAAGACATTCCCCCTAACTACCACAAGTAGGAAAAGAATAAAGATTACAGGTGAAGAAAAAAACATAATAGTTCATAGATTTTTATCCATATAAAATAAACCAGAAAGGATAATAGAAAAATAAAAATATGGTTTGGTGAGTAGGTAAAAAGTTATTTAAAAAGAATCTGTTATTTTTGCAATTGTTAGAAAATATAATTTTTAAGTAAAAAACATTTTAAAAAAATAACATACAGATCTAATGCAAATGGTGATCAATACCTATATGAAAAATTCCATGTAATGTTATTTAATATAATGTTATTTAATATAATTTAAGTCATTAGCAAAGACATAAGGCAGTTGTAGCTGAAATCATCTCAAAGATGACAATTTCTTATGTGTAATAAAAATTGAAATTCTTACTTGTATTTTTATGAGCTTGGCAAATAACATTAGGAAAAAAAAAGACACAAAACCTATTCAGAAGAGCCAAGAATAGACAACTCAAACTTGAAAAGAAATAAAGTGACAAGAGTTTCCAGTTACTAAGATTTATTGCTATATTGTTGTAGTCAGGGGTTGCAAGGAGAACAACTTCATACAGGACACATAATTTACAGTATTGTTTATACTGGTCACTCAAGAGTTAAATATAAGAAGTGCAGGAAATCTGTCCACAACCCTAAAGACCTAGAAAATCCAGTTCAGGGCCTGGATCCCATGGCAATAACCTGCATGAATTAAACTGAAAACCTAGAGCCCACGACAATGACTCATGCAAGTCTATTTCATGAATCTGTGCTGGGAAGGCCCAAAGGTCAGCAGTGGAAGCTAGAAAGTCTATGCCAGCGGGATGAAGGATCTGTGCCAGGAGGCCAAGGGTTCTGTACTGGAGCCAAGAAGTGATGCTCAAAATATGGACCAGGGCTTCCCTGAAAAGTACCACAGCCATTCTCAGCGACAATGAGGTCCCGACTCCTCCAACATTGAGAACAGCCGAGTTCATATCAGGAAGCCAACATGACAAGCTTCTCCTGGAGATTGAACAGCACACATCTTCCCTTCCAGAGCCAGGAAGCGATGCTCAATGTAAGGACCAGAGCTCCCCCAAAGTGAACCTCAGTCACTCTCAGCAACAAGGTCCCACACTCCTCCAATGATAATGACTGAATTCATATTAGGGAAGCTAGCCATGACAAGCTCCTCCAGGAGAACCAACAGCTCCAAACAACAGCAACATTTAGGAGAGCCCACAACACTACACTCTTCCTCTCCCTGTCTCTTTTTTATGTTGGCAACTTTCCTCAGGTGGGCCATCTAAACTCAGCACCATGCTGATCCAATTCAGCTGGTGTTAAGTTGACCACTAGTTTTTAATCCATACATATTATGTTTATTATAAGATTCCAGGATTTATTATACAGACTAGAATTTTAGGAAAGAAGAAACAAAGTAGAGGGAGAGAAGAGAGAAGGAAATATGGTACACGACCAGGTAGTAGAAAAGTATGCCATCAAATCAAAATATGTATGTATATGGAGATGTTATAATGAAACCAATTATTTTTACAATAAATATTAAATACTGATAATAAGAAAAATTAATTTACACAATTCATGAATAAAAACATGACGTGACAGCAAGGCATCAAAAATTGGAATAAAAGATGAAATATTAAGTAAACTGTGGCATTTAGTCAGTTCGTTACTAACATTGAAATAAAATGAATTTCCTTACACAACACACACACACACAATTACAGAATGATTAAAACAGAAACATAAAAAAACAAAATTTGTAAAAAGAAGTAGGCACAAAAAGCAGTAATCAGGGAAGAAAAGATAAATTTTGTTGCATTTATTATCATTTTATATTCATAAAATATGACAGGACTAGAACAGGTCAAATGTGTTCAGTGCCTATAGTTGGCCAAGGATTCATGCCCAGACCTGAAAATAGTTTCCAAATTAATAAGAAAAAGAAAAAAGACAATAGAATCAAAGGAGGCAAACTGAAAATTGTTGGAAGAGATAATTTCAAAACCAAAAAGAAAATCATGAAAATATTAATTTCACTAATCACAAAAGAAATCCAAATTAAAATCACAATTTTATATTGCTTTACACCATATTAGCCAAAATCATCTAATAATGGGTACATAAACACTACACTCTTCACAGATATGTATTTGTGTGGCCTATTTAGCACATAAGTTGACTGCACACTAACTGGTATATAAAAATGAATTGAATGCTTATAACCTGCAAGAGTCACTGCTAGGTGCATAGTCTATAGAAACTCTTTGCATGAGGCTGCATGCATAGTAGCAATAACATTTTTGCTATAAACTGTTAGCCACTAAACCTTACACCATATTTGCAAAATATAGCCATTAAAAGAATTCCCATATTTACATAACATAATATCATGTAGCAATGCAAATAAATGACCCAAAGCCACACATGTTGGCATTACTTAATTCCACAAGTGATACTGAATACACATTGTTTCAGGACTGTAAGAGTAGAAACTGAGAATTACAGATTTTAAAAAATTAGCTTGGTGTTTCCTTTTGAGAAGGATAGTATAAAATAAGAGCGGATCACACAGAGATGTATAGTAAAACTGGCAAGTGTATTTAATATATACATACATATTTAGACATTATAAAATCTGTATATATTTATGTATATTTATGAATATATATATTCCCTTTTCTGAGCAATTTCAAGATAAAATATGTAAAAGAAAGGGAAAAGTTTTGCTACAAAATTTTAATCTATTTTGCATTATTCTACAGCCCACCACTCTAGGGCACCAACTTTTTTCATCTCTAGAAGAACCCTGCTACTTTACTCTACCATATGCATATTTAATTTGTACGTCTGTAGCCTTGCTCTCTTATTCATATGTCGTTTCCAAATCATGATTTTTTGAGTAAATTGGGTTGAACAAAAAATATAATACTGTGAAATTAAATCTATGTAACATTATAGAAATTTTCAGTAATATCCATAAATTTCAGAGTATTTGATATCAGTAAAAGGACTGGACTTGCAGCTCTGGAAGCACTTTGACACTTTGGAGAAATACTGTAAAGTTCAAAAGCTACCCTATAAAAATAGAATTAGTGGATCCCTGTTCAATTATTCACTGCTATTAAGTGAGTTACAAAATGTATGAAGGGCATGTCTTACCCCATTTAATTGTGGGTTATAAGAATATTTAGTAAGTAAAGAAATAACTTGATTGGTTAAAGAATTTAGGAGATTCAATGTAATTTCCTTTCAAAACTACATGTAAAAATACAAGCAGTCACAAATCATTAAAGTAACAATAAGGCAGATATAGAGTCAGCAGAGGAATTTTGCTGTCATTTTTAAATTCATAATATGCAATGTCACTGATGTTGCTACTCTTTATTCTGTAATTGACTATTACAGGAAATCAAGAAGAACAAGCTTCAACCAATCACACTGTATGATCATACAAACATTTACTATTCTGATAAAAAAAAGAAAGAAATTTTAAAGTCATCTTTGACAGACTAGCAGTTTTACTATACATGTAATAAAGAGTTATCCGTAGTGTATGACTCTTAGAAGCTGTTGATAAAATTGCTTTTTTCAAACATGACTTTCAAAGGAATTGTAAGACTCATGTACAATAAAATGGAAACAGAGGTCCCAACGTGAAATTACGGAATGCAGTCAGTAATCACGGCAGTGGTACTTGGTACAAGACAACAATGCAATATGTATGCAAAGGCTAGATTGTCATAAGACTTTCAGGCAGGTGTCACTTATGAGGGAGTGATAGATGCCTCAAAAGCAGAAGCAAAAGAACATAAACATGTGCAACAGTGAGACGTACGGCATAGCAGAACTGTACGATAAAGGAGCAAACCAACCTGTTTTCTTTTAACAATATGGAGTGCAACAGATCATTTCGAGGGTAAAGAGGTAAAGGTGTGCATAGTGATAATAGTTCCCATAAATCAGATGTAGCTGTCACCTAAAGGGTAATTGTGATAACGGTAGGATTTCATAAATGAATATTCCTTATGCACTTTAAATTGGTGAGCAGAAATCAAGCCGGGCGTGGTGGCTCACGCCTGTAATCCCAGCACTCAGGAGGCTGAGACAGGCGGATCGTTGTGAGTTCGAGACCAGCCTGGGCTACAAAGTGAGCTCAAGGCCAGCCTGAATGGCATAGTGAGACCCTGTCTCAAAAACAGGGCTAGGGATCTAGCTCAGCGGTCTAAGCGCCTGCCCCGCAAGCGCAAGGTCATGAGTTCAATCCCCAGTGCCTCAAAAAAAAGAAGAAATCACATTAACTTCCTTTTATGATATTTCTATTTTTAAATTTAAATTAAATTTTAACTGCTATCTAAACACAAAAAATATGTGCATATTTATGGGCACCATGTGATATTTCTGCAATTGTGTGCATTGTATACTATATAGATCAAAGTAAACATATTAGTATCCTCAGTCATATTATAATTTCTTTTAGAGCAAAGCATTCAAAATGCTTTCCTTTAGCTTTTTGAAACATACAGCGGATTATGGTTATCTATCATTATCTTCCTATGTAATAGGTATACCAGACCTGCTTACACATGTCTAACTACAACTTGGGACTCATTGATCAATTTCTCTCTACTCTTGTTTCACTTATTTTCCCCAGTCTTTGGTAAGCACCATTCTATTCTCAACTTTTATGAGATCAATTTTTATGTTTTAAAATAGGATGAATATCATGCAATACTTGTCTTCCTTTGCCTAAGTTAATCTATGTAATTAATGACATTCAGTTCCAGTTTGCTGTAAATACAGTATTTCATCTTTTATATGTCTGAATGGCATTTTCTCTTTTGATTAATCAAGTTTATCTTTTAGCTGGTACAGGTAAAATTAAAACATATGCACTAATGGGACATCATGTTATACTCTGATTCATATGTATACATTATGTAAGTGAGATTCCGCAAATATTTCTCTTTAAACTTGTGCCATCATTAATAATAAATCTTTCAGATTCTTTCTTCCAGCTTTCGAAATGTACAGTATATTTTTGTTATGCACAGTCATCCTACTGGGTGAACTTGTTGCAACAATCTAATTGTAACCAGAACCTGTTGGGTCACTCTTTTACTACCCATGGCTCACATTTTCCCATCTCTCCCTCCTCTCTACTTCTCTCCACCCACCCCGGTCGCTAGTAACCACCATTCCACTCTTTACTTCAATATGATCAACTTTCTTAGCTTTCACATAGAAGCAAAGTATTTGTCTTTCTGTGCCTGCTTAGGTGACAAAATGATTGCTTGTTCCACCCATAGTTTTGTAGAATTTTTATAGCTAGCTGGTATTGCATTGAGTATATGTGTGACATTTTCTCTATGTATTCATCAGTTGATGGACACTTAGGCTGTTTTCACTTCTTGGCTCTTGTGGGCAGTGCCACAGTGAACATGGGAGTGTAGATGTCTTGTGGACATACTGATTTTATTCCTTTAGATATTTACCCAGTAGTGGGATTGCCAGATTACATAATAGCTCTATTTTTAATTTTTTGAGGGATATCTATACTGTCTTTCGTTATGGCTACTGTAATAACTTACATCCTCACTAACAATATGTATGTGTCCCCATTTCTCCACACCTTCAACAATACATGCTATGTTTATTTGTTTTGATGATGGCTAATCTTACTGAAGGGACTGATACTTAATTGTGGATTTGATTTGCATTTTCCTGATGTTCATATTGAACATATTTCATGTATACATGTTGGTCATTTTCATGTCTTCTTTGGAGAAAGGCTCATCTAGGTCTGTAACCAATTTTAAATTGAGTTTTTTGTCAAGTTTTTGTGATTGCTTTATTTTTTGCTATTGAGTTGTTTGAATTCTTCATGATTCTGAATGTCAAACGTATATATCACAAATTTTTCTCCAATTCTGTAGGCGTGTTTGCACTCTGTTTATTTTTCCTTTTGCTGTTCAGAGGCCTTTTTACTTTGATATAATCACATTTCTCTAGTCTAACTTTTGTTTCTTGTGTTCAGGGGAACTTGCACAAAAGTGCCTTATGCACTCCAGTTTTCACAAAGGATTTTTGCCTATGTTTTCTTCTAGTAGTTTTATAACTTTAGGGCTTATATTTAAGACTTTAATTCATTTTGAGTTGATTTTTGTGACTAGTGGGAGACTGGGATCTAGCTCCAATGTTTTACATGTGAATATCCAATTTTCTTAGCACAATTTATTGAAAAAATTGTCCTTTCTCCAATGCATTTTTGTGTCAGTTGATTTTTTTTTTTTTTTTTTTTTTTTTTTTTTTTTTTTTTTTTTTTTTTGCAGCACCAGGAATCAAACTCACGACCTTGCACTTGCCAGGCAGGCACTTAGGCCACTGAGCTAAATTCCTGGCCCTGTGCCAGTTAATCTTACTTGTCAATTTGACTAGGTTAATAGATTTCCAGAGATGTGATTAGATCATGAGCACTATACTAATTGGTGCGTAAATTTGAATCATGGTCATAACTGAATGTGTTGCTAGGAGTGTGTATTTCTTGCTGACACTCCCTCTGTTGCTCTGTTCCTGGCTGTCATAAAGTGAACACCTTCACTTTACCATACCCTTCTGCTTGATGTTCCTGCCTTAGAACCAGCTGACCATGGAACCATGCATGGAAATTTCTGACACTGTGAGCCAAAATAAACCTCTCCTCCTGTAAATTGTGTGTGCTGAGTATTGTAGTTCTGCAATGAAAAAGCTGATCAATACGATGTTATTAGCACATCATTAAAAAAAAGGAGAAGGAAAGAAAACACAAAAAGCAGTTATCTTTAGATGCTTGTGTTGACTTCTGAGTTCTCTATTCTGTTTCGTTTGTGTATATGTTTTCTTTATATCAATATCATGCTGTTTTTATTACTATAGCTTCATGACATTGTTTGAAGTTATGTAATACAATGTTTCAAGAGAAAAGGAAATATTGGAACTCCATAAAAAGACTAGTGTCTAAGCTACTGGTTGTTAGTGTACTAGGAATGGGAAATGGTTAATTGTACTCAGATAAATATGTTTATATTTATTTACTCATTTATTCATTCAATTTGTAGTGAATATTTGCTATTGGACAAATTTTATTTTAGGACCAAATAATACAACATTGTTCATGAAAATCGATGTCTCTATTCCCAAAGAATTTACATGCAAGTAAACAAATAACCTTATATATTGCTTAAGTATTATATAAAAATAATACAGAAATAGGATAGTAAGTAATTGGGGAGAGTGGCTAATTAAATATGTAGTCAAGGGAACATTAAAAAATTACACTTCAATTAGGTACTGAATGAAATGAATGAGATGAAAAAATAAGCCTGAAAAAAGAACATCCCAGACAAAGAAAATAACATAAATATGCTGAATCAGAAGCATCCCTGGTATGAAGGTTGCATATGCAAAATAATATATCAAAGGTTCTGATCAGTACACCTTTAAAAACATTTTAAAATGTGCTTATCGCTTACCATATTGTTTGATTACAAATTGTACATCATCATTGGAGTTGTTGGAATTGCTTTTCCTTAATCACCTTTTGGTGTGCTGCTGTAGACATTTCCTGTCAAAGTCCCAATGGCTTTGCAAGTTCTCTCTTTTGTAATATGAAATGTAAATGCAAGTAAAATACTATTGCCTAGAATATTTCTTGGGCCATGCTAATAAATTTGTGTATAATAAATGACATTCCTGATCTTATTATGATAATTCCTTTAGACTTGCTCGGGTATGTGTAGTTTTATTCCCACTGGTATTTCCATTACACTACTTTAATCATTCTCAACTGATCTTAGAATCCCTACTCTTTCTCCCTCATTAGTTTCTGTCATTTATCCCCTTTTGATTCCATCACATTTTCAAATCCCTCCTGGACTAATAGTAATCATTTTGAAAATTTCTCGTGTATTTTATTCTCTAGTAAATAATTGCTTTTTCACTGACTAAAGAAGCAAATTGAAATTTTATTATCTGATATTCAATGCTCCTTTTTCTCAGTTGAGCTCCAATCTATGTTTTAAAATATTTATCTCCCATATTAGCCCCACTTGAAATTTTCAACCTGGTATCCCTTGAGGTCCTGAATCATCTAAAATAAAATTACTCACTCTGTATATAAATATAATCTTTGCTTTTCATATTTAGTGGTTATAATTTTTGAGGATCTTTCACTAATCCGTAGCTCACTATTCTATGCCATCCCAATTTCAATGATATTTGTTTCTATTGTACAAATATTATACATATATTTTTACATTATAATTTTCCTAGTTTTGAGAATGTATGGCTATATGTGACAACTAAAGAATTGTGAGCTCATGAAAGGCAACACTGATTTACTTCTTTTATTTCTATCAGCACTAGAAGAATTGTCAGTGCTAATACTCAATATATATTTAATACAAATGTTAAACACATTTGTATTATAATTAATAAATTTGCTGATAACTGTTTTTATACCACCATTATTAAAAGTTTGGTTTGTTCCAGAAACTTTCCCAGTTTCCTCTGCTATTATTCCACATACTTTATGAAATATGGACTATACATATTCATTCTCCCTGCACACATATATAAACTTGCATTTGTGTGTGTGTATATATATGTATGTATATATATATATATATATATACATATATATATATATATGGTTAGATAAATTGTTTATTTAGCATATATGAGATATTGATACAGTGTTGGTTTAACAACACAAAGTCACATTACTATTACTATGTAAATTATCATTTATTCTCTTTTCTAAAAATTAAATAAACCAAGGATGATAAATATGGCCCACCACCTGTTTCTTTAAGTGATGTTTCATTGGAACATAGCCACATTCATTTGTCTATGAATTCTTTATGGCCATTTGCCTGCTAAAAGACCAAATTAAATAAATGGAGCAAATGGCACATAGTTGAAAATACTTATCATGGTCCTTTAGGTAAATTTGCTCATACCTAATAGAAATATGAAAAATGGAATCTTATTGATTTTCCTTGTTCTTGAGACCCAGGTGTTATAGATCTATTGATATTTTTCATGAATTCTCTCCTTATTCACTTGCAATAGAAGTCTGAAACAAACACCCAATAGGATATTATTTATAAATCATTATTTTGTTGTTAGAGGCATTTGTTTTGAGATATATTCTTTCCAAAAGTGTAGAAAATATTAAAAGGAGATCCCAGAAGGTGTAGAAGTTGAGATAATCCAGAATTACATTCTTCCGAAGTTCCTTTGATTATGCAAGGCTTAATTAGCAAGCAAAATCATAACATGAAGAATGTGTTTGCTTTGCAAAATCAAATCAATTGCACAATTTATGCTCCCTGCAGCTGCTACTTCCCATTTTTATAGAGGCAGATTCATTCCAGCTGTGGATATGAGCAGGTCTGCTCCTATTCATTGATAGCTGAGCTATTTCAAACTCATCAATACAGATATAACAGCCAAAGCCTATAAGCACATTTATTTTTAAAAACCAAGTATTTTAGAACTGGAAGTGACTAAAATATAAGTGTTTAATAAGTGGTAAAGTAGAACAGTATTTATATTACACATTAATACATGTTCCAGGGTTTATTCTATTAACTTGTTTTGAATTCTATTAATACTTTCCTGTCTTCCATGCAAATTAGTAATTTATGACAATCTCTAGAAACATAACACTGAATAAAATTTTTATTCCTTGATACCACACACTTAAGCAGCTGAATGGAAGGCTTCATTTTAAAGAGATAGTTTCTTGTTTGTAAGAAATGAATTCGTTTGACAATCTCAGTTATTTATGCTGACTTATCACACTGAAACATTTTTACTTGTGCAGTATTTAATGTAGGGGGTTTGGCTCAATCTTTCCTTCCTTATCAATATGATATGGTTTGTATCTAGATGTCCTCCCAAAAAAACCCAGATGTGCTCATAGGTGGGGCTTTTTAGGTCTAACTGTATCTACAGTGTATGATACTGGGATCAAGGGTATATGTTACTAAATTAGTCCCCTGATTGGGTTGGCATAGCTCTGAGTGTGAACAATAGGAAAGCCACCCCGGGTGTAGGTGGCACCACCTGAAAATCTTATAGCCTGGATGAAATAAAAGGGAAAAGAAGGCTCTCACTGCTTCTTACTCACTGCCTTCTGCTTGGCACAACATGGACCATTTCTCCTCTGCCATGCCTCCCTGCCTGGGAGCAGACCAACTATGCATTGAAACCTCTATACACTGTGAGCCATATAAGCCTTTCCTCCTTTAATTTGTGAGTGTCAGGTATTCTTGTGTCAGCAATTAGAGAAGCAACTAAGATAAAACATCGTTTTATTTAAAAATCTCTGGCAATTAGTCAGGTCTACTTTTTCTAGTTCTATCAGCTGTTTTTCGTATTAATACTAGAATATAATACAGACTTATACTAAACAACTTTGGAATGGGAAGAGCACAAATTCCTGTTGAGCAAAAGCAGTAGATTGGAAATGTGTGCAATGACCGTAAGTGGAATCACACAGTTACTTTGAAAATAACTACAGCGCCTCTCTCCTCATAGAGCAGGATTCTGCCATCACTCTCATTAACTTTTCCTGTGTTTTGGAAATTTGGATGAAAGCTGATGTGTTGGCTGAAATTATTTTTATACTTTAACTGAAGCACATTCTGCATTTTTTGTTGTTGCTATACATTTGTTAATTTTCATTTTATATTTGTAAGTTTCTACTTTTACTATGGTCAGAGGTATACAAAGGGACATAAAAATTGATTCTTAAAAGGATAAAGAAATAAAAAGAGAACATATAATCACTATAATAACATATGAGATTATTTCAAAGTCTAATAGGTATAGGATTTATGCGTGAGCATAAAAACTTCGTGCATGTGGCAATTACTTTTGAGCAAACATTCATTTAAGAAAGAAAATTCATCTGATTTGTCTCATAATCTGTCAGCACCAGATGAGGAAATACTCCTGAGTTCCTCTCAATATCTGCATTGTGTAGGAAGAGTTGCATATGAATAAGAAAACTATTTGATGAGAGTACCTGGAAGCAAGGAAAAATCAATGATGCAATATTGATCCATCTTACCTAAAATGTATTCCTCATAATACCAGTTCCTAAAATTACAGCTTAAAAATTAAAATATAATAAGGACTCATGTTGAAATAATTTGAAAGACATTACATATGATTTTCCTTGCATAGTAAGTGTTGGTTTGTACAGTACATTAGATGATCTGAAAAATGCTAATACATAAATTCTACATTTTTCTTTTCTTTTCTTTTGATCTTGTTTTCCTTGTTTTTCATTTTCTAAATTTATTTGTTGATGAAGCATGTATGTAATCATTATTGACACCTTCTGGGACTAGTGGGCCAGAAAAATCTTCGCGAAGTATGGAAGTAGTGCTTAAAAAAAAGGGTCAGAATCCACATGCAGTTGAGGTACGTGAAGCTCCTCAGATATCATCAGCTCATCATAACCAGATGCCTTTTTACTAGATGACAATTCTGAGTCTATTCAGGTTTTCTCCAGTTAATAAGTGACCTGTACGAAAGAACCTCCAAAAGGAATTGGAAATGTGACAGTGATTCTGACTCCTCTAAAAGGGTGTTCTTTACCTGGCAGTCACAGTTCAAAGAAAGTCTGATTTTCCTCTATGGTATTCTATGGGGTTTTCACTTTGCTCAGAGATCCATGTTTCTCAGAGAAAGCCATAACTAATAGCCTACAATCACACCATTTCATTGTAAAGCGGAAATATAAAATGTATTTCTTTACAAATTAGCCAAAGTAGAGACCTTTGGTTCTTTGGCTCAAAGGCCAGTTCAGTTAAACACTTGTAGACTCTACCTTATTCCTCTCCATAGCCTAAAGTCAAAGGTAGAAAAAGACGAAGAAAAAAACTCAAAGGAATAACTAGTTTAAGATACAGTTATATAAAAATTTGCCAACAAAAAGTAAGACAACTATCACACAATGAGATAATCAAAGTGTCATAACAACACTGGAGTGTGAAGAAGAGTACGTTCAACTTGTGGAAGACCTAAGTAGAAGATAACATAATTTTACAGAGTGGATAACATTTAAATTCAGAAAACACAAAATTCAGCATATTTAAAGCAGGGACTACATAATGCATAGTCAGACATTTAGGGTATGTCATGAACTTCCAGGAACAACTCTATAAGGTCCTACACTGTGCCATCTACACCCAACAGTGACCTTGAGTAATAATGAATACCACTCTATTCATCCAACAAGTATTTATCTTGCGCGAGGGATAATTATTAGGCATTAGCCATATACTTACTAATGAGACACAAAGCTTGGCTCAATACTCTAATGGGTATAATGCAAAAACATAATAATAAAGTAGAAAACTAAGTTTTCAGATATATTTGTTCAAAATGGTGCATGACCAATTGAGGCAATTCATTGTGTTCATGATGAGTTTACTAAGTGCTATATGTAGTGGTGGATGCTGAGATAAAGGGGTGAATAGAATATTCTGGTTACTGCCTTCAAGAATTAACAGTCAGAGTCAGCTTTACAAAACACATCCAACTCTTCATTTCTTTTATATGTAAAA
>RJWT010008267.1:0-26517 GCA_004365215.1 Cuniculus paca | reverse complement strand
TAGGATTCTAAACATGAGATCAGAAGCCATAAAACCCCTGGAAGAGAACATAGGGGACAAGCTCTTTGACATTAGTGTTGGCCATGGTCTTTGGACATTACACCAAATGCTCTGATTAAAAGCAAAACTGAATAAACTAGACTACACCAAACTTAAAAGCTTCTCTAACAAAAGAAATAATCAGCACAATGGAAGTACCTCCTACCGACCAGGAGAAAATATTTACAAACCATATAGCTGATGAGGGAATATTAGCCAAAGTATATAAAGAATGCACACAACTCAACAACAGAAAAACAAGAAGCCAGATCAGCAAATGAGCAAATGGCTCCCATAGACGTTTTCTTCAAAGTGGCCCCCAGGTGCTCAGGAACACCCAGCATTAGTGAAACGCAAATCAAAACCACAGGGAGCTGTCACTTCCCACCTACTAGGAGGGCAACTGTTAGAAAGGCAGAGATAACAAATGTTGAGGAGGGTGTGGGGTGAAAGGAGCTCAAACATACTACAGGGGAAGGCACACACACACAGGACTGGGGGAGTAGTGTGGAGGTGCTGACGGAAATTAAATATAGAACTGCCATCTCTCTTCTGGGTCTATGTCCAAAGGAGAGGATGCCACCTCCTTGTAAAGATATCTGCACGCCCATGTTCACTGCAGTATATTATTCACAATCACCAAGATTCGGAAATGAGCGAAGTGACCTTCAGTGAGCTGGGCAGATAAGCACATGCGATATGTGTACATGTAGTAAGTGGAACATTATTCAGCCTTGAAGGAAAGTCTGCTATTTGGGACAATGCGGATGAATCTAGAGAGCATTATGAGATAGAAAATGAGGCTGATTAGAGGTGAAAATAGTGCGTTGTATCACTTATATGTGGGATCTAAGGAAAGTGGTTGGCTACCCAGCGTCAGGCACAGAGGTAATTACTGGGACAGCTGAGACTCCAAGAGCTTTGGTTCCTTAACCCCAATTCCTGGGGCTACTAAGTGGTTTCAGGGCTTGCACTTTTAAGCCATCCTGCTCTATTGTTTTTATGCCTTTACTGTGTTTATCAATTGGACCCTGGGGATAAGTGATGCCAACTCCAGTGCCCAGGCAATGCTAGTTTCTGTCCTTTTTGGTCACTTACCTTGCCCTAGGTTTGATCAACTTATTGTTTTCTAGACTTTTGTCACCTTTGTATAAGGTCACCACCATTCTTTGTCATAGTAAGCATCCTGTGCATTGTTTTTATTCAGCATTTTTCTTTGATTTTAAATATATTTACTGACAAAGGATTTTTTAAAATGTATTTATTTATTTGGCATTGGGAATTCAACTTAGGGCCTTTATACTGAGCTACATAGCTAGCCTTACTACTATTATTATTTTGAGACAGTGTCTCTCTAAGTTGCCCAGGTTAGGTTTGAACTTGTGCTCCTCCTGCCTCAGCCTCCAGAGTGCTGGCATTACAGGAGTGTGCCGTTACACCTGGTTGCTACAAATGGAGCGTTGGGATCCCGTGCCATGAGGAGAAAGCAACTGCTAAAGAGTCAGTGGAAACACCTTATACACTTCTGCCCTCTACAAAGTCGGCTCAAAGTGAGGGGTGGAGGCTGAGCGAGGACTCAGGTCACCCCCGTACGCACCAGGGACCTGCTGTTGGATGTGATCAGAAAGGACAAGAGCTCATCAACATGGGGGCTGGTATTTTATGCTGTGTCTATAAATCACATAAAATCATCTCATCTGCCCCCCAGAGGGGAATGACTTCCGCTTTGAGGAAAATACTGAATTTAGACTCACAAGCAACATGGGGGGGTTCCTAGTTCTGTAAACCGATGACAGAGCAGGCCAGGGTAAGGGCGCCTCTAGGCACAGCCCCACTTCCGGGTTCTGTAGACACCAGAGCTGCAACCTTATGACCAATCCCTCCCCAGCCACCCCAAAGGACGCCCCGCTGGTGATGCCATCACAGAGGGGTTAGGGGCTTTGCGTATGAAGTTGGGGACACAAACATTTGGTTCATAATCTTCCCCAAACCTCGTGTTTCCTTGTCCCCTGAACTCACGACACGACCTGGGAGGGTTTCTAGCAGGTCCTTGCCTTACCCCTGCTGCTTAGGAATCATGAATCTGCTCTCAGCCCCTCCTTATCCTGTCCTTGCTCCAACTTCCAAGGTTTGGTTAGGAAAATTAACTCTGATGACAAAACACTAAGGGTAACCATAGCTGAATCATAGCCAGGGATTTAAAAAAATTTTTTTCCAATAGGTTGCTAAAATATCTATAACAACAACGTTCTTGTCATTCATTTGCTTACTTCTTATGAGTCACCCATGGTGGGGATCATCGTATATGTGTTTCAAGTGAGGAAACTAAAGTCCAGAGAAGTTATATAGTTCTCCAAGGCCATACAGCAAGTTGCCAGCAGAGCCTGTCTTCACGCTTAGGGTTGTTTTGTTTTTGCTTCAAATGTACCATCTTTGATACACTGAGCTTTCTTATTTCATTGATTAGGTTAGGACTGTATAATTGGAATCTGGGCTTTATCACTGCGATCCCTGACATTCGTTTTTTCACCTCTAGTTGAATCTCTGCTTGGTCAAAATGAGCCAGCTCTTCAGCTCCTTCAGCACCACCACAGCTCCTGTAAGCAGTGGTCCTCCCTTCTTGGCTCCAAATAACAGTCTTCCCTTCATTTTGGGAGGTGTGCTGCAGATGACATGGGTGATTATTGCCTTCGATGGCCGTGTATCTTGCCCTGTAGACACACTTTAAATTGCCCCCTTTTTCCAAAAGAAAATGTCTGCTTTCTGTTTCATTTCCTTCCATTGTAATCTGTGACGCAACTCAGTATTAGCCTGCAGATCCAGTTTGACCTTGAACATGCTAGCAAATCCTTAAGCTTCACAACAGTGAAGACCACAACCTTGGAACTGTATAATCTTGCTTCTGGTTGCCCTGATTTTACATTTCATTAGCATCCTGGTGGGGTGGGTCATCTAATTTCTCACTTTCCCCAGAATACGTGAAGATGTGCACTGCTAAAATACTCATATAGTCTAAAGCAGACAACAATGTGTTTTGTGACTTAGTCATCATTGTAGCCATCTACATATCCATTCAACAGACCTTCACTGAATTTATGAATAAAGGGATTTGTGTATTGCCTGTTTGCAAGCCTGTGAAGTTGGTATTATTTCTATTTTACAGATGAGGAGAAAGAGGCTCAGATGGCCAAGAAACTTTTTTAAGCCGCTGAAGCACGGTAACTAGCAGAGCCAAGATTACACCCCTAAGCCCAGAATCTTAACTATGACTTTATTGCCTTTGGTGAGAGTTCTTTTGGAGACCTAGGGTGACCTTGATCTCTCTCACCAATCTTTTCTTTCTCATCCATTTCTATATTTAGCGAATGAGTCTCCAACAATCACTTCCTGAATACATTGTGTCCATTTTGGAAATTCAGTTACAAGACAAGAATCACACTTCCAGGGTCTCTCAAGTTTTTATTTGATCTTTATTTGTGTCTAGAACTTTCTAGTCTTAAAAGAACTTTCTGATCACCTGAATATCTGGTGTTGTTTTTAGCTTGTAAGTCTTCCTTTGAGGGGCTGAATTTCTGGAATGGGTAACTGTTATGGGCTGAATATTTGTGTCACCCTAAATTCATATATTCAAATTCTTATAAAGTTCTAGCCTCCCATGTGGTTGTATTTTGAATAAGAAAGTCATCAACATTTAATGAGATCATAAGGGTGGGGTCCTTAGAGTCCTTATGAAAACATACACACACTCTCTTTCCTGCACAAAGCCAGGAGTCCGCACCAGGGGATTATCCCTGCTGGGCCTTCGTTTTGGCTTTTAGGACTCCAAAACGGAAAAAATAAATTTCTACTGTGTAAACAACACAGCCTGCATTATTTTGTTATGGAAACCAGAGCTGACTCATACAGTGCCCATTTCCCCTGTTACTTCCGGTTCATGATTTTCCTCTGTCCCCTGCGAGCTAGTGCTGGTTTGCATGCTTAATGACACTTGCACCTCACTGGTGGAATCAGAGCGGCTGGGTCCGCGAGTCATTTCCACAGGCCTGCGTGATGCAGAGCTATAACCACGGCAATTCTGATTCCAAGGGTGTCACATCCCCTCTTGTTAAGACTGGTTTCAAAGTTAAGCAGCTGGGCTGAAACATCCCTGTAAAACACTGGCAGAGAGGGCTTCCTGAGAAGACTCCATGCAAAGCAGTCACTGTATCCAGCATGTGGAGAGTTTGCACCTGAGGAAATAGACATAGTAATCATAATCATAGTTAATAGGTGCTGAAGGCTGAGCACGAGCCAGGTGCACTTCCAAATGGTTTGCATGTGTCAGTTCAGTAGTCTCCATGAAAACTCCATGGCCCATGTGCTGTAACTGTAATTACCAAGCAGAAGGGGAGTAGACGTGCAACCTCAAGCTTCATAACTAGCAGCAACAGAGCTGAATTAACCCAGACAGTCTGGTTTTGAATCTTTCATGCCTTAGGGATATGCTAGGCTTCCTATGCTGCCATATGAAAGGATTTGAAATGCTTATAACCCCCAAGTAGATTACGATCAGAATACCAACCTTTCTTAGAAGAAAAGCTTATTGGATACAATAAATATTGGGAAAAAATACACTTATTTTAAAAAGTTAAAGAGATTATTTAAAAAGTTGAACAAGAGATTAGAGATAGCTGAAGAGAGAATAGGGGAAATAGAAGCTGAGAAAGAGTGAGTTACATCCTCCCACCTTCTGGAATATGGCATTGAAGCAGACAGCGTGAAAGAGATGAGAGGACACAGAGAGGAGATTATAAAGTGTCAAACAGTGTAGAAAAGTATAATCCACGTATAGGCACATCATAGTGAATTACAGAATGGTAAAGGAAAAGGAACTAGCAAAGAGAGAGACTTTGTTCAGTCTTTTTTTGGACAATTGCAAGTACATTTATGTATCAAGAGTAGTGATTAGAGATTTTCACATTTGTTTGTATTTAATCTTTGAGCCACGTGGGTTACTTTTTTCTATCTTAAAGTCAAGGCTCAGAGAATCTAAGTAATGTGTCAGGACTTGGTGTATCTTTGCTGAACTAGGGGTGACGTGTAGTTATTTATCTTCTCTGAAGACTGGTTCTATTATTCCTCTCCCCTGGTTTTAGATGAGAATGTTAAGCTTAGTCTTTCTTCTTAGTCTTACTTCATAAGACTATTTATATATGATGTCCTTACAACCAAGAAAGAAAATGAAAAAGGCAGTGAACTCTGGTTAGTTTTATCTCTTTTTATTCTTTGGACCTGGGGCCACCAGCTATACAGCTCTTTGATTTTTACATTGTCTAAAATGAAAAATGTATTACTTGGGGCAAAATAGCAGGGGATAGCCGGTATATGCTCTGCCTATTATTTAAGCAATTCAGAAAACATGTTACAAAATAAAGTCCTTTTTTCCCCTCCTCTAGTCCTCAGGCTCACTCTGTCTCAGAGGCAATTGCTCCTAATAACATCTTTTTCAGACCTGCCCGGATTCATTTACACATGCATATTTACATTGTTCTTCATCAATTGTAGCCTATTATACATAATGCACTGCAAGTTTTTTTTTTTTTTACTTAATAATATGTTCGAGAGTCTTTCAATAACAGAGATGATTTAATTTGTGTAACCATTGCTACATTAAAGGATATTTATGTGGGCCCTAGATTTTCTATTATAGATAATGAACATCCTTGTAAATGCTCCCAGGGACATACATCCTAGTATTGCAGCATGATATTGTTCAAGAAGGGGAATTTAGGGGTCAAAGTGCTTTTAAATTTGCAGTTTGATTTCTTTCCCCCGAAAAGCGGTACTTAAGAGTTTCATTAATGCACTGCAAGAAGGCCAATTCCTCCCCTCTCCTCAGTAAGGGGAATTTGTTTCTTTTTCTTTTGCCTTTCAAATGTTTCCCCTTATCGCTCTTGGAGAGAACAAATATGTTAGGTTAAGTGATCAGAATGAAGATGGTCTTCACGGGACAATAAAAAGTGGAAATCGGAAGCAATACGTTGCCTGTCTCGGTTGTGCTTGGTCTCCTTGAGCCTGTTCCTGCTGTGGGAGCAATGAGCGGCACGCATCAGTCCTGCTCTGGCCTCAAGGAAAGGACATCAAAGGAGCCATCAGCAGTGGCCTTGAAGGTGTGCGGTCAGGGATGGGCAGAGCATCATCCTGGACAAAGAAGTGTGTGAGATTTCAAGATCTGGAGGGTGCAGGGTGGCCTGAAGGCCGAGGGGATGCACTGCGCTCCTGGCCCTGGGCATGGAGGGGTGAGGGAGGTCCTGGAGTTAGCAGCGGTGGTGCAGGGGGAGGTGAGAGTGGCAGGGAGCTGTGCCATGTACAGCAGCAGGCAGCACATCCCCTCTAGGGGTCAGAGGGGCTGCATCAGCTGGCCTCCTGCGGGCCCTGCATGGACTCTGGGTGTTCTCTCCAGGGTAGGGCATGGGAGCAGGCCAGTGGGGATCCACCTAAGAAAAAGGTTTTGTTTTGTCACATGCGATATCAAATGCGAAAATGGCATATTTGACATAGTTCAGTACATATAGCAGTAGCTTTGCGCTGGATGATGGTTTACAGTAGGTGCCCTTGGGGCATCCGTAGGGTACCTCCCCCTGGATGTGTGCAACCCAGAAGACCCCCAGCTCTGTGTCCGCCATGCTTTTTCCTGTACATACACAACTGGGATGCAGTTTAATTTACAAAGTAGACAGGGCGAGAGATTAACCATACCTACGAACAGTAAGGTGGGACAGTTATAACGAAATCCTGTAATCAAAGATCATCAAAGCTTCTGAGTTGTTTGTTTCCGGAAGGTTCTGTTCAACATTTTCAGACCATAGTTGGTCACAGTATCAGGAACTGGAAGGCAAACCTCAGGTAAAGGATGACGACTGTGTCATTAAACATTCTGTGAGGATCTAAATATGACATGCATAAAACCATGGAAAACTACTATGTGTAGTCTCCAAAAAATGACAACAATGAATGTTTATGTTGTCTTTATCAGATGGCAGATTTTATGTTAGTTGAGTCACATGATCCTCACTATAGGCTTAGAGGATAAGTACTGTATTGTTATCTCTGTTATACTACGAGGAAACTGAGGCACAGAAAGGTCAAGTAACTCCTTAGGGTCACTCAGCATATTTTATAAATATCAAAGTGGGGATTTTAACCTAGAAAGTTTTGTCCAGAGCCTTCCAAAAAACAAAACAAAACAAAACAAAAAAACAAAAAGTTACCTAAGATATATACATTGCTTAGAGATTATAAAGTGAAAAGAAATCATGAGCACTGAGTTTAGGAAAAGTGGTTGCTTTGCAGAAAGATTGTTGGGAAGACGCACAGAGAGGGCTTGGCTTCGCTCTGCTGGGAAGGCTTTGTTCTCAAAATCTGTTTGGGACGTAGACAGTTTTCACTCTCTCCAATTCCGGGTACGCGCTAAATACTTCAGGGCAAATATTCTGATTCCACAAATGGGAGAGATGAGTGTTAGATCCAAATCTTACGTGCTCTAAACTTCTCTCCAAGTGTAAGACTGAAGCTAAGCGAATCTGAGCTGTGGAAGAAGCATAGTTATTAAAAATTCACAGCAAATACCTGTCCAGTTTTGCTGTATGATTCTTTTTTTATGGATTAGTCTTATTTGGAAATCTAGTCTTCCACTGAAAAGGCAAACTAAAACCTAAGGAACTTGTGTCAATCAGGAATTTCAAGTAACAGAATCCAGACCATTGTGTTTTAAATATGTAAGATTTATTTTCCCATGCAATAAATCACTTAGAAGACACAATTGCTAGCATGGAATCAGTACCTTAGGGTTTTGTTCTTCCTCATGGTGCCAAGAAGGCTGCTGCATTTCCAGCTATGAGGTCCAGGTTTTAAGGGACAAGGAATAAAGAATATACTGCATCTTCCAAGCCAAGTCAACTTCCTTTAAAGAACTTTCCAGAAAACCCCATTCAACATTTTTCATTTACATGGCCACCTCATGCAAAGGGAAAGGGGAATGTATTTTGTTTTAAGTTGGCAAATTGCCACTGCTAAAGTGTAGAGTTTTTGTTAGCAAGGAGGAAAGGAAAAATGGATTTTGAATATTTATTAGCAGTCTCTGCCATGGACCTCTATGACCTTTTTTTTCTCTTTTGTTCCACTGATGCAGAATAAAATAGCAAATTGAACCTCGCTTGTATTTCTTGCTAATTGTTCTCATAAAATGTCCTTTTCATTCCGGGCTCAAGGCAGCTCATTTTAGAATGTCTAGAAAAAGAAAAAAAGAAAAGGGGGTGGGGGGAAAGAAAGAAAGAAAAGAAAAGAAAAGAAAAGAAAAGAAAAGAAAAGAAATCCTGAGTCATAGAATATTTCCTAAATCATAACAGAGAGAAAAAATTGATTTTTCTTTAAAAAAAAATGTTAGGGGAAAGACCTCATATCCTTTTCAGTTTGCCATAGTTTTGAGATGTTCAAAGCCACTTTTGATCCAAAACTACTGGAAGGTTTTCCACCAGGCAAGTCATTTTAAGAAAGACCCATTCATGACAGGGTTTATTTCCACTCTGCATTGTCTTTTCTTTCTGTTACTACCACAGGACTTGAGTGCTTGCTTTTTCCTTTACCAGTTTATTTGCTTATTCTAGGGTTCCTTTCAGTAGCCAGGCAGCTGGGTTATAGAAATGCCAATTATGAATTCCCCATGGGTCTGAGCTCCAAAGTTTCCACGCAACTGATTTTTTTTCTTCAGGATGTCAAGTCCGGTAAAATTTTAAGCAAACTTTAGAGAAAGAGCTCAATAATGCCTTCCAGGATGATGTGCTATGGAAATCAGAGGACATTTTTTCCACCATTAAAAAAATCATCATTTTGAATTAAAAGTTACATGGGGCAGAAGGCAATAGGAGCTTTAGCCGAGTGATTCACTGATACAGCCACCCTCAGCTAAGCCCTGTGGAGCCAAGAGAACGCGTGTGCGATCTCAGGAGATTTTTGGAGACAAGATCTTGCTATGTATGGCCT
The DNA here is from genome assembly GCA_004365215.1 of Cuniculus paca. Lineage (NCBI taxonomy): Eukaryota > Metazoa > Chordata > Mammalia > Rodentia > Cuniculidae > Cuniculus > Cuniculus paca. The sequence goes on along the minus strand of RJWT010008267.1, from coordinate 17,457 downwards.
TGAACTCACTGTATAGCGCCAGCTAGCCTTGAACTCACAGTGATCCTCTTGCCTCTGCGTCCCAAGTGTGGGGATGACAGGCATGCGCCATCACGCCTGGCTGTGATCTCTTGTGTTCCAGACTTCGCCACACTGTGTGGGCTTCTGAGTGGCCGCTTTGGTCACAGGGCACTGCCCACTAAAATTAATGCCTACTCTTCCCGTGGTCTCCCTGCCCCCACCCCTAATAATTTATTAAAATGACTAATGATTTTTTCATCATGTACGTAAGATGAGCTTCTTTCGCAAGGCAGCCTGAGATTTCCTTTACGAGCTCTTCTCAGTAATGAGGTGCTTGAAAATGTGTGCTTCCTCATTCATTACTAAGCACTTACTCATTGCTAAATATTTAGCTAAGTACTTGTGACTGTTAATCCTGACTTATCAACTTTGCTGGATTAGGAAATGGCTAGGAGATTGGGAAATGTACTAATACGCTCCTAAGATATGTCTGGATGGATCAGGGAAGTGAGTCCCTGGGTACAATATACGTCCCTAGCCTGGTCCTCTCCAGCCCTGTTTCCTCGCTCTGTTTCCTGGCCACCATGAACTGAACAATTTTGCTCTGCCACACCCTTCTGCCATGATGTTCCAGCTTTACAATCATAAACCATGGACTGAATTCCCTGAACCGTGAGCCAAATTAAACCTCTCTGCCTTTGAATTGTGCATGCAGGGGATTGTGTACCAGCAACAAGAAAGCGACTAAAGCTACTTCAAATGCGTAGCTCCACGTGGGCTGTTCAACAACACAGTGCTTAGTATTACCTGGTCAATCAACCCTATCTCCAAATTTGACAACTAGGGAAGCTGAGGGTCAGAGAGACCGGCTGTTGAGTTGACAGCAGAACTAACTGATGTGTCCTAAACACAAATCCATTGGTGCGGAGGTGACAGTGCCCAGAGCATGGATGTTTGGGGAGAAAAATTCAGAGTTCTAGGGCTGAGACGTCAAAGTAAGAAAAGCCACAGATTGGTGTCCGTGTTGTCAATGGCTTGTTTCACTTTGCCATCAGATGCTGTGTGGAGAGACGTTTAGAGACGGCATTGCTGAGAATCGAGTGGAACGAAACGATGATGTCTTGTGAGTACTGACTTGGTTTAGTTCAAAACCCAGCATCCGTGGATATGAATAATGAGGCTGAAGGTGGTTACTGTAATTCTAGAATCACCGACAGACACTACACTGCTATTGAATGACCAGAAGGAGGAAAGAATAAAAAAAAAAATCCGGGAAAATAAACTTCAGTGGGTAACCCATATCAGAAAGTCAAAGGAAATGAGTCCCTGGCTTGGAGTGGGTGATATTTTAACTCCATCAGATGTGGAAAGCCACAGAGGTCAGTTTCATTAATATGGAATTAGCTGTGCAATGGCATATTTTTAAAAATAGTGATTTTGTTTTAGTGCTGCAAATTAAAAATGTAAAGAAATGAATTTTGAGATGCAAAGCACATTATGGGCATGTTGTCTCGGTCTGACTATAAATAAGGCTATTCTGTTCATGTGAAAGATGTCTGTGTTCTCCATTTGTTTGGAGAAGATGAACCACATGGATTTTTTATTTGGTCATTGACGGAGGCTAGGGATGAAGTGGTGTGGGGGTGGTGAGTGTGGAAGGTCCCCACCACCCCACTCATCCCAGTGACCTTGGGTCTCCATGCACGGGAGGCTCGTGTCCCGCTTGGGACCAGTCTGTGCTCAGAATCATAAAAGAGGCAGAGAGATAGGGGCAGTCACTGTGTCCCACCCTATTATTTTACAAATGAGGAAAGAAGCTTGGAAAAAGTCCTGCGTCCTGATGTAGCCACCCAATCGTCAGAGGAAGAGCCTGCCAGCAGCAGACCCTTCTGCATCCCTCAGGAAGACTTGTGTCTTCCTGCACTGACAGTGCTGCTGCCCTGTTCCCTGTCCTTCAGGTGCCTTGTAAATCTGACTCTGTTATGTTCCTGTTCACCACAGGGCTTTTGCACACACTGGTAGTGCTGGTTTTTTTTTTTTTTCCACTTAGAACCCAAGGCCCTCAGATCTTGGCCTTGTTGGCACTTTTCCTGACTGCCAAACAGGTCAGATTTTTCTGTTTTCCCACTTTGTAGTTTTGCTTGGGTCCTTCTCCCCACAGTGCCCATCATTTCTGCTCACCTTCCCTTGCCCAGTGTGAGTCATGTGGCCAAGGCTCATGCCAGTGGGGAATATGCTTGTCACTCCCAGCTCTCTACAAGGATGAGGCAGGAAGATAAGAAGTTTGAGGCTAGCCTGGCCAACCGACTGACTTGGTGAGACCCTGTCTCAAAATGAAAAGTGAAAAGGGCCAGGGATGGAGCTCGGTGCAAAGATTAAGAGGCCAAGGGCAGCCGAGGTGCAGCTCGGGAGCAGGTGGGGTCTTTGCAGGAGTCACACAGGCTTCTTTGGGCAGGAGGCAGGTGGAGGGGGAGGGCTGGACCCAGGGGCGCAGCTCCAGGGGCTTTGTCTTGTGGACTCAGGAGGCCTCACTGGACGCCTTGCTTGTTCGCTTTTGTGGCCAAAATGCCCCCACATCCTCCAAATCAAAGGCACAATGGTGCCGTGGACCCCACGCTTTACATGTGTGTGACCATCGAGGCGACACTGTTTAGGCGGCCCGTCACACGTGGTGGGGACGCGAGTCCATGTTTACCCCGGAAGGAACACGCAGCCCGCTGCGATCCCCTCGGGATCCCGTGGTGGAGATCTCTGACCCAGGGGATGAGCAAATCCGGCGTCCCGATGCCCCAGGCTCTTTGGAAGCAAAACCAAGAAAAACAAAACTGACTGGGGGGAAGACCTGCTCTGAGAAAACCTTTATCTGCGTCACGGGGCGGGGCAGGGGGGAATGAATAAATAAAATAGCATTTCAATAATTTATGCAGCCTGCCAGCAAACAAACAAACAAAAAACCAAACCCAAAAACCCAAAATCAAAAAACAAAGCAAAACTAAAAAACAAAAACTAAAACAAAAACACAAAAACAACAAAAACAGCACCCAGACCGGGCAGCAAGGGGAGTGGGGAGTGAGGACAGCGGAGAGAACGCAAGGCTGACAGCTGTGTCGATCGGCTCGGCGGATAATTCGAAAATAAATTGGAAAGATCAGTCTTGCTCTCAGCTTGTGCGTTGTGACGGGACGGCAGGGGGATGCGTGCTCTTTCTCCTTGGGGGATGCTCCTGTGATAACTCCCGCCTCGGACACGGTCCTCAGTCCCCAGGGGACTGGGCCTGGTCAGCTGCCTCTGCTGTCACCAATCCGTGCACAGTCTGGCCCCCAGGGTGTCTCTGTCTCTGTCTGTGTCTGTGTCTCTGTCTCTTTCTTACTCTCATACTGGGGATTGAAACCAGAGCCTTCACACTGAGCTACGCGCTCAGCTCTTTTGTAATTTTATTTTTTAAAAACTTGAGACAGGGTCTGCTAAGTTGCCCAGACTGGGCTTGAACTTGCAATCTTCCTGCCTCAGCCTCCCAGACTGCTGAGACTATAGCCACCACATGCTGCTTAGAAGAACTCGGACCCCTAGTGGAGACATGAATGGGGTCCTGGCTGGGGGGCTTGGGAGTCCTATTTCTCACACTGTCCCCCCCTCCTGAGTCGGCGCTGTGAGACTCTCCTAAGCACTGGTGAGAGAGACGCTGTCATTCTTCACGGTTCCATCCTGCGAACGATCTTGCTTTCGAGTCCACCACCCAGGGCTCGGGGCACAGGTAGACCTGGGTCCTGCCCTGGGAGTGGCCTGGGGCCGCCTCTGCTGTTCCCTGCTCCTCCCCACCTCCCGTGGGCAGGGAGACTGGCCGGGCGCGGGAGCCCCTGGGTGACAGGACAGGGAGCCGCTTCTGGCTCTGCTGTGGGGAGGTGGCCTTGTGGTGACCCCAGGGACATTCATTCGGCCACCAACCCTCAGTGACAGTGGCAAGTGCCCTGCCTGATGCCCTCTGAATTCCTGGAGTCAGGGAACAGCCAGGTGACTCCATCGTGAAGATGCCAAGGGGAGAGGGATCTGCTCAGAAGCTGAGCCACAGAGCCTGGGGGTGGTTTCCACTCTAGGCCCCTCGGCTCCCTCCTGCAATGGCGGCGACACAGCAACCACTATGGTGTCCAAAGCCCTGAGCTTGGCACTGAGGGCCTGACGTCACGGGAGTGGTAATATGCCTTCCCAGCTGCCTCTGAAGAACTTACACTGACGGTGGCATTCGTGTGGTGAAAACTCATTGGTCTGCTGCCATGTTCCAGCCCCTGGGTATTTCACTGTGCCGTCCCCTGTCAACCTAATGACCAGCGTCCCTGTAGGAGATGAATGAAGCCCTGTAGATGCGGCCTTCCCTCCAGATGCCCCACATCCTGTGACATCCCCCAGAAGCATGGGAGACTTTTGGGGGACAGGGGCTCCCACCGTAGGGCCATCATGAGTAACGCTGGAGTGACCCCTGACCCTCAAGGCCAGCATCCATCCCTCAGGTAGAGGTCTGACCTCCAGGGCAGCCTCACAGTCCCGCCCACTTTCCGCGGAAGCAGGCTGAGTGCACGCGTGTTGGCTGGGGTCCAGGACGAGGGCCACATGGGTTTGGCCGTGTGCCTCCATTTACATGTGGTGCGGCCCGGCACACAGGCAGCCATGCCTGGAGAATGAATAGGAGGGATAGCTCTAGAAGGCGGGTCTGAGCGCACACCCTCTCGTCTGTCCTCACGCCTGGCTCCTAATGAAAGGTCTCTCCTCTACACGCTTCTCATTATCAGCCGTGCACCCTGTGACAGTGGGCACGAGTGTCTGGCCATCCTCTGTCATACTGACAGCTACAGGGGGCTCCTCCCCTTCCAAAGCAGCTCAGGCCGACATCGGATGCACCTCTGTCCTGCTGCACATAAATCTACTCCAGCCAGTTTTGTCCTGTGGCCCTGAGTCTGACCTCCAGGACCTTGCAGGAGGCTGATTTACCAGTCTTAGGTCTCAAGGACCCCGTAGGTTTCTGATGACACTGTCACACCCCCAAGTCTGTTTCATTAGAGAACCAGTGCTGGTCTTTTCCTAGTTGCTGGTGTAACGGATCGCGGCACCCTTCTCTCCTGGCTGTCTCCCATTGGTCTTGAATCTTGATGCTTAGTAAATGTTTGGGGAATGAATAAATGTGTTTCACTGCAAAACTGTGGCACATTCGAGATGGGCCAAGAAGGAGTGCTTTAAAAAATCCCCAGGACCCTCAAGTGCCCTGTGTCACAGAATGACGGTCCGACGGGGTGGCCTGGCACTTGTCCCTTGCTCTTTCTGTCCATCTCTTTTGGAGTTCAGCTCTCTGTTTCTCTCAGAGCCCCCCTCCCTCCCCGAGCCCCTTTGTCGACTCTTGATCATTTACATCAAGTTGACATTCGCAGAGTTTACTCAGGGGTCTGTAATTGTATTCTTTCCCTGGTTCTGCATTACCAACCATGAAAATGGAATCTTATCATCCCTGACCAATTTTTAATGTACAAAATGATTTGGCTGAGGTTCAAAGGGAGACACAATTGAAATCAGGTGAATGATACATGTAGTTTTTTCAGTCCCTTCGTGCTTAGATTTGATTTTTTTCTGCTATTGCATAGGAGTGGATTATTTTGGCAAGTTCTGTAAGTGCCCTCGTGTGCAGGGCAGGTAGGATCTACATCCATCTGAAAGCACAAATATGTACATGCATTAGCGTTTGCTGATATTGCCGTTCCCGCATTTCACATGTGCACACCTATTTAGACATAAGCAAACAAATATAATTATATTGTTTGCAATTTTATTGATGGCAATCAAATTTGCAATGATCCTTAAAATGTATTCAAAACACCAAGGAGCTGGAACAGCCCTGCAGCTAGTGCCCAGGATTAATGGCTGGAATATTCAAATGAAGCCATAGTACCCTTTGTTAATTCAGGAGGGAACCGTAAGGAGACAGCAGGACTCTGGCCCTGGCTGGAGGAATCACTTGCGTCTCGGATGTACTCACGTCTTCCCCTGATGTCCTTTTGCGAATGTTCTTGGTGTAGACGAGAAGCTTGTGTTGTGCCAAAGAGTATAAATGATTTGTTGAGAAATCTCCAGGACAAGTGTCTCTTTGCTTGCTGGAGCTTATAAACTCGTGTGCCTGGCTCAGATGGGCTCTCCTGAAGGGACAGAAGGGTGACTGACAAGGGCCAGGCCTGGGCAAAAAAGCAATGGTGCTGTATCTCGATTAACCTCTTCTGCACACCCATGAATTTGTCTTGTTGTTCTTATTTTTCTAGAGAGGGAACAGGACCCAGCTTCGAGGTATGGTGGAGTGAGGATTTGAATCTCTATCAGACCAATTCCAGGCTCAGCCTATAATGGGAATACTTGAGGTCTCTAGTAAGCAAAGTCCCGTTTTCTTTCTCTTGGGGACTGTCTCAGAACATACCTGATGTTGGCATCTGCAGGAAACAGGAACATATGTCTCAGGATTCCTTGGTAAACAAGATAAGGGTGTTGGTCAGTTTCCTGTTACTGCAGCAAAATACCTGAGATAATCCACTTAAAGAGAAAAGGTTGATTTGCACCCAGGAAACAGGCAATACACTGTAGTAGGGGACTGAAGAAAAAATATAAACATCAAAACAACCATGGACTGCCAGACATGGTGGTGCACACCTGTAGTCGCAGTACTTAGGAGGCCGAGGCAAGAAGATTGCGGGGAGTGTGAGTCAGCCTGGGAGTTCAAGGCCAGCCTGGACTGCATAGTGAGACCCTATGTAAAAAAAAAAAAATAGGTACAAACTGTATCAATGAGTATATGGGGCCAAACATGAGGCAGTGTGAGGTGTTATTTACACATCAACAACTATACCCAGGGGAAGTCAGCGATCAGGCCAACATCATCTCAGAGAGGGCCTCTGGTTGTACCCAGGCCTCTGTGTAGCCTCATTCTGGGTGTTTATTTTCCTTAACACCCAAATGCAGGCAGAGAAAGCTTCTCATCAGGTTTGGCACAAAGTGGGGAGAAAACAGTGATGTATTGGTTGCCAGTTTGAAATGATCCTGATGCTTGGTGTTTTGGGTCCTGCCCCAAATCCCAACCATCTCGGCAATGTTACTGAAAGCTCACAATTAGGACAGGAGCCGTGGATGCCAGTCAGTATTTACTAAAAGCCTTTGTGTGCCAGGCACTTAATCCATTGCCTGTGTCTTTTGGTTCAGCTGCTGCTCCCTAGCGTTCGGAGGGTGAATTACCCACTGCACGCCAGGAGCTCAGAGGAAGACTGGGGCCAGAGGCCCAGTCGCCTCCTCTGTCCCCTGCAACCCATCAAGTCCAGTTTGGTTTCCTGCCTGAACCCACAGGGGCTGCACTGGGCCGGAGGAGCTGGGGTGGGGGAGGCCGAGGGATTGAGGACTCAGAGCAGCCTTGGAATCTGCCCTAGTGTCTGTTGGGCCAGGCGGTTATTGTCTCAGCCACAGCCCACAGGGGTGGCAGCCACCGCTACTGTTGCTCTCTGCTGTGACCCTGGCAGGCAAGCCTCGCTCCCCCGCTCAGGCCCGAAGTTCCCGTGGGTCTGTCCGCCCAGGGAATGCAGTGGTCGGTGGCCGTTCTGACGATCTCGTCTCAGGGCTGTGAGGCGTGGTTTTTGGTCACGGATGGGCTAACGGGTCTTTTGTCTATGAAAGGGAGTTCTGTCGAGCGTCTAAAGGGAGACAGGGACTGGAGATGCAGGGAGAGTCTGGTCCTTGGTGAGAAATGTGCAAGAGCAAGATCGGCTTGGCCTTTAGGAGGCGGGGCCATCGCCATCTGTCCTGGGCCTGCTGTAGGTGGGCTGGCCTGCGCCAAGCATGCTGTCTGCACTGACGTGTGTGTGCATGTGCGTGTGTTTCTACCCATCTCACACACAGGCCCGCATGTGCACACATGTGCTTGTAGACATGGCGCCGCTTCCGACAAGTCCTGGCCCAGTGTGACAATCGTCTAATGAAACAGATTCTCTGTGTGCTTAGGAAAGGTGTTTCATTAGTTCCTACGGAAATCATTTCTGGTAAATCTTTCTAAGTAGAAGGGAGAAAACTGCATTATTATTTTCACCAATATAAGCATTACAAGAGACTATTTGTGCTGACATAAATTAGGTTTTTGATGTACAGCCGTGATTTTATAATCCTACTCAGAAATCTTTAGTATTGTAAGTATGAATTCCTTTTTTAATTTATTTACCTTTGGAAATTTGTGATCCTCCATTATTTATACTCAAGCTCTGTGTCTGTCTTCTTTCCCTCATCTCCTATTGCACGCATGCGCTGAGCACCTCCTTTCCCTCCCACCTGGCTCCTCGCTGCAAATGCATGGAGCCCTTTGATTAGGTTTGGGCCTGGCCTGTGCTCAAAGTTCCCCCTCCCAGGTTGTCTGCCAGTGTTTCTGATAAGATGTGTGTAGCCGGACTTTCACACCCCAAGATACCTTGACTCTGTCTCCTGCATATCAAGTTCTTTGCAGAGACCTCCTTGGCTTCGAGTTAGTCCCCTCCAGTTCTGCCTGTGTTAGTTATTTTCATATGAAAGGCAGGTTATCAATCCTCTTAGAACCTTTTCTAAAGTAGAGGATGAAGGAGCAGGACCACATTACAGGTTGACCAGATGCCTGCATCTGTAACTTCCGCTGCATGTCTGGCTGGATTGAAGGCTCCTGGCTGTACCTCTGGAAGGGAAAGACTAGGACAGATTTCAAGGTTGCTCTGAGTCCTCAATCCCTCAGCCTCCCCCACCCCGCTCCTCCAGCCCAGCGCAGCCCCTGGGGGTGCAGGCAGGAAACCAGACTGGACTTGGTGGGTTGCAGGGGACAGGGCCTCACAGTAGTTGTGGGTGCAGGAGAAAGCGAATAGGATCTGGGGTGATGTGGAAGGCTCTCGTACTTCCTGTGGGTTTGGCATCGGGGCACAGCTTCTCGGGGTCCCACAAGCTGCAGTCAAGGTGTTTCCATCTGGCTGCATCTCATTGCAGGCTTCACCCTGAGGGCCCTGGCTGCGTTCTGGCTGCCACTGGACACTTCGCTCAGCCCCCTAGAGCTTCCCAAGCCCTTTGCTGGAGCTGCGTCCTTCATCGCGCCTGCATGGATCATTTGCAGTGTGAAATCTGCGAGTCTCAGCTAACAACACCATCATCTTTGCTGCAGTCAAGTCTGCTGGTTTGGAGAGAGTCACACATCCCATCCATACTCAAGTGTGAAGGATGACACAGGTTGTGACTACCAAAGGTGGAGACCGCTGAGGTCGGTGATGGAGCATGGTAGCAGATTCACCTTTGGAAAATGTGCAAGACATGATGAAGGGCATTGAATGCATCGTTCCTGCCACACCAGAATCATTTATTGAGCACCTACTATGTGACCGGTATGACCAGATGCTGAAGGTTCAAAGAAAGAAAGAAAAAAAGCAAAGAAAGGAAGAAAGACCAAACTTCCACATGCCTGTTTGCTCTGGATCCCTTCTCCCCTGTGTGCTGCATTCCAGGAAATCACAGTGCCCTGATTCTAGATGGATTTGGACAATGGGAAGCAATGGTGCAAGACCAGAGGTGGGAGAAAGGGAGAGAGCAGAATTTTACATTTCTATTTCTCGTGGCTTTTCTGCAAAGCACTTCGCTGCCGTAGGCTGTGATTTCAAAAGACAGGGGCCGTCCAGTAACAGGTTGATTCATTCATTCATTCATTCATTCATCAAATGCTTCATTTGTGCCAAATGCTGCCCTGGGATCTTGTGAAACATTCAACTGACAAAATACTGTCAAATATCTTCCCTCAAGGAGCTTACATTTCAGGGGAAAAGAGCTATAAAGAACACAGATAATATACTTGTAAATGCCATACTTTGGTCAAAAATAATGCATGTTATGGGAGAAATAAATGTTACGGAAGCAGGGATGAGGGTTTGGAGGGCCCAGGGTCCAAATGGGCAAAATGAAAGCCTATTGTGATTAAATCTCTCTCCACTCCTAGACTAGGGGCTCACTGTGTCCTGAATTCTTCTAATGGCCCTTTAGTGTTGATGCTGTTACCTCTGTTTTTCCTGATGAGCAAACTGAGCTTTAGAGAAAGCCAGAGACTTCCCAACCTGCTTCATCTGGGTGGCTGTAGTCAGTGTTTTAACCTAGATTTGTCTGTCTACAGAGGTTTACATTCGATTGTTTTATTTTTCATTCTACCATGTTGCTTCCCGTGGGTGCTGTTGCACTGTGCGGGTAAGGTCCTGGATGGGAAACCCATAGATCAGAGTGAAGCAAGATATGTGGCCCATGGAGAGGCAACCTAACCTTTCTGAACCTAGGAGTTCCTGTGTAGGATTGGATGGACTGTCAGAGAGAGCGGTGTGTTCACCACGGCCTGTCTTCTTTTTCTCTTGGAGACTCAGATTGTGATTCCCAGCTCCTTTGCACTCAGAGGGCTGTGGGTTGCTGTCCGCTTGTGCGGTGCTGGCTGAAGTGGGTTGGCCTCCCATGCTGGAGGATGTCAGGCACTCGCCCTAGGAGATGGTGGAGTCACGATGGAGGAGCGCTGTGTTCCCGAGTGTCCGTGAAGAGCAGAGCTCCTCTGCATTGGACTAGCGATCAGTGGCAAAGACGCTGTCGATGTGGTGTCATTGTCATCTGGTTGGGTAGACCAAATGGCAAGATTTTCAGCTGTGACACAGTGCCCACGCAGAGGTCATTTTGGGAGATAGTGGACAGGATCTGGATGCTTCCACCCTTGATTTCTAAAGACTTCTAGTTAAGATTTTGCTGGAGAGCTGGGTTGTAGCTCAGCAGTCAAACACACTTGTGCAACAGGAGTGAGGCTCTGGGTTTGATCCTCAGCCCTTAAAAAGGGAAAATGTTTTGCTTAGAGGAGAAGAAGGTCCACCATGGAGGTGAGCTTGAGAAACACTGGATAAAGTCGTCTGTAGTTCTTGCCCAGGGATTGAGTGAGACCGAGGTCTGGCCTAGAGCCACATCTCTCCTGAGGCTCTTTCTACAGGTGTCTGGGAAAGAGAGATGGAGAGAAAACTCTGACTCTGAAGCAAGCTGTGTTCCAGCCTCTGCTTCCACAGAACTTGCATCTTAGTGGTGAAACCCACAAGGAGCCACATATCTGAGAAAACTTTGTGATCTGTGCAGTAGAGAAAAGCGCTGGCCTGGATATTAGAAGACCGAGCTCTGGTCTGGACCCTCACAAATTGATTTATCGTCTGGCTCCCAATTTCCTCATCTGTAAAATTAGGGAACCTTCTTGGATGCTTGAACCTGCTTGGATGCTAGGGAACTTTCTCTGGATGCTTCTTGACCACCTCCTGTGGTCCTTTAATTCCACTTGCAAAGTAGCCGCATCTAACTTGGTGGCCAAGAATGACGATGGCACCTATGGGATCAGGCGATGGAAGACAAATGGGCAAGACTGAGGGACAAAACATTGTGGCTACAGAAGAGCCACCTCTGCCCTAACTCACCCCCTGCAGGTGTTTCTTTCCTTTTCTGCCCAGAAGAACATGACATAAGCTTGACTTGGTCAGTCCTTCATCTGGAGCTGGCAGGGACATGGGACAGGCACCGTCCTGGGCTACAGAGTCTTCCCAAGGGCAGAATTTGAGGCTCACTGTAAGTCTGGGAGTGGACAAGTGTAGTGTCAAAGCCTATCACTTTGCTGTTGCCAGAAAATTTGGGTTTGATTCCCACTCAAATCTCAGCACCACCACTGACCAGCTGTGTGACATCAGACACGCTGTTCAGCTTCCTCGAGCTTCAATTTCCTCATTGTGAAACAGGGACAAAACTAGAGCATGTAATTGAGACAGTGTGAGGATAACTATAAATAAAAGTAATGGGGGTAACCATGCCATCTACTCTTTCTTAGGCATCTATTATGTGTCAGGCTTCAGAACCTACATTTTATTTGCTTGATCTCATTCATCCTGATGACAGCCCTCTGAAGTGTGTGCTGTGAAGGTATGGTGCTTGGCACAGGTCCCTGCTCCTAGGGGATGGTCAATAAGTGATTCATTCATTTGTTCATGTTATTCTACATTTTGTATATCTTTCTTGAGTGCCTACTGTGTGTCACACATTGCCCTAAGTCAGTGATGGATCTTGTAGAGCTTTCAATGTTACAGATGACCTGCTATGGCACACTTGCCAAAGGTTTGCCACTCCTGCCCTAAGTCTTTGGCTTTCAGGAATATGCAAAGAAGAAGAGTGATCATCAGACAATGAGTTATTCAACTGATGAATGAATTACAACTGGTCAGCTTTGAGGCTTTGGAGAGGTAAACTCTGACTTCTGGCTAGGGGAATCCAGGCTGACTTTCTGAAGGACATGGCATGATCTGCTCCAGGAAGGATAGTAGAACCTGGCAGAGAGACACTTGGAAAGGATGCTTCAAGGAGAAGGGCCCACAGAAGCTGAGCCATAGGGATGGGAGAGCCATGGGCATGTGTGAGGGCTGTGGATGGAACTTGTGAGTGGGAAGAGAAGTGTGTTGGGGAGGCCACCCATGCGATAGGGTCTCACTTGTGAGACTGAGCGTGGGGCTTATGTTGTAATCTAATAGACACCCCCATAGATTCTGGAACATTAGACTGTTTACAGCTGTGCTTGGAGTGCTGACTATTGCTCAACCTCTGTGTGACACGGAGGAGTCATGCATCTTTAGAAAACGTATATTTAGTTTCAGTCAACACCTAATAACTGTCCATATTTACAAGGTACAGTGTGGCATCTCTGTAGATGTCCTCACTGTGAGGGATCACATCAGGGTGAGTGGCAGCTCCGTCACCTCCCTCACTGCTTTGTATTGGGAGCATTCAAAATATCCTTTACTTGCTGTTTTGAAATATGCAATATTTGTTGCCAACATAGTTATCCCACTAAATCATCTAACCATCCGAGTCTCAGTTTTTTCAATGCTGACATGGGGACACCAGTGCTCACCTCTTGGGGTGATGAGACAGAAGTGCAAGGGCACATGTGACTCAGCTTTGTAAATGCAAAGCCCCATGCACCTGCAAAGTTCTTTATCACAAACATCCTTGGACGTTGGAAGGGAAAGTTGGGTCAGGTGACCTCCGAGGTCCTTCTGGTCTGAAGTCCCGCATTGAGAAAGAGGGCAGGGTGCAGCCATGTCATCAGTGATGGCCAGAGGAGCTGGAGAGCTGGACTCCAGAGCAGATCTGGATACTGAGGTCACATATTAGTCTTGACGTCAGAAAGCATCTTCCATAAAATGAGGGTGGAGATCAAGACGGCAGAGCAGTAAGCTGCAGAGAAAGAGCCTCTTGGAAAGTTGCCACCCAGATGCTGGAATATAGCAAAGTGAGGAAGACAAGGAAGAGGGAAGTGGTCCCCTGGGCACAGGAAGAATCTGAAGTGTGAATTGAAGCCCATGGAGAAAGTGAAGAGAGAAAGTTCAACAAAGAAGAAGGAGGTGAGATGAGACTCACTGTGAGAAGGAGCAGTTCAAACCTGTGGACACACGGTGGTGGCTGGTGACACCTGAGACCTCCATGGAGAGAGGTGGCAGTGGAGAGGAGCAGCCGATGAGAAGGACTGCACTGGCCGGCAGTGAGTGTGGAGGGCTCAGTCCTCCCACATGAGAGGGCAATTGGCTTGGAGCCATCTTGGAGACCACCAACTGAGATCACAACTCAGCACTGCTGCCAACTCCATCTCTCTGCTCTGAGCTAGGTTCAGGCCTGCAGAAGGTGCTTGGATGTCAGCAAGCCAGATGAGTCTGGTATTGGCCAGAAAGTGGAGGCTCATTGAGATTATCCACTACCCTGCCAAAAGGCTACTGCTGGATTGCTGGGATAGATCAGCATGGATTGGAACTCTGTGTCCACAGGTTGTCTACCAGTGAAAGCAGAGCCCAACCTGGAAGTGGGCTTTTATTTTTTTTCCTTCTCTTGTTTGTTTTTTGTTGTCGCGGTGGTGGGTTTGTTTCTGTTTCTTTGTTTTCATTGTTTTTCTCCTTCATTGTTTGCTCTTGTTTATATGTGAGTATGAATGTGATTTCTGGCCTCTCTATGGTTGTGGCTCTGTTCTGTTCTGTTCTTCTTCTTTTTTTTTAATCTCTTCCTTCTCCCTTTCCCTCCAGTCTTCTGTACCATTTTCCCAAAGTTAGCATGATCCCCTCTTTGTCCTCCAACCTTACTTCTAATCTCTTCCTCTTCTTCCACTTCTTAGCCCATTTTAAATTTTAATCCCTGAGAGGTTAAAATTAAATTGATATATTAAGGATTTGTATGTTGCATATACTTTTCTGGTTTGCTTTAGATTTTGTTATATAACCACAAATCTAGTTCATATGGTTAAAAGTAGCAAATTAGTGGCCAGTTCAGTTTGTCATTTTCTAGGCTGTGATTGGTGCTACTGGTACCAATGTAGCCAAAAGTGGCATAATTGTTCTAAACAGCTGTTCATCCTGGTATTCCATGACTGATAGACTAAGGGTCACAGAAAATATGCTGGCGCAGTGCCAAAGAGCCAGGGACTGGGCCAAACAAGCTGCAACTTCTTATCTCCAACAAATTGTAGAGGGAGACTCTTCCAACAGACTCAAAACCCAAAAACCAGCTACACTTGGAAGATACCTCAGAGAACTCATTACCAAACAGTTCTAAATACTAGCAATAAAGCAACCCACCATAGGCAATTTACAAGCATTACCCCAGGAATTAAACTAAAAAAAGAAAAGAAAATGAGAAGATGCTTAAACAAGATGCAACCCCAGACATCCAGTTCACCAAAGGCAAACCCAGCAGGCAATGAGGTGGGACAATCTGAAAGCCTCCCTCCTGGCCTCTCTGAAGTGGTAACAACAAAGCAATTGAATGAAGCTTAGAAAAAATCAAATCAGAAATAATCTCTCAGATACTGCAGAGATGGTGTCAAAAATAAAGACCATGCTTAGTGATGCTAGAACAGATACAGACAAAAAAAATAGATGATTTTAAGAAAATTATGGAAGCCATGAATGCTCAGCATAGAAGAAAACAAAATCCATGAGGCACATTCAAGCAGATATCCATGAGAATAAAAATTCCATTCAAAGTATTCACAGCAGATTAAGTCAATGTGAGGACAGGATCTCAGATATTGAAGACAGGCTTGCAGTTAGCAATCATGAAAAGAAAGATTTCTCAAAACTAACAAAGGACCATGAGAAATCAACCCAGCAGCTGCTAGATGAGACAAAGAAGAATAACTTAAGATTGATTAGAGTCAATGAAAAAGCAGGAGATACTACAAACTATTTTAAAAAAACAAAAAACTGTTCACAGACATCATGACAGAAAACTTCCCTGGTAGAGAAAAAGAATTTGACATACTGATAAATGAGGCATATAGAACTCCAATTAGTCACATTCAAAAAAAATCTACAGTCAGACATATCATAGTTCTGATTTCATAAATTCAACACCAGAATAGAATCTTAAAATCTTTTAGGGAAAAGAAGCAAATCCCCTATAAAGGAAAGCTTATCAGAATTACAGCAGACTTCTCAACACAAACTCTCAAGTCAAGGAGAGCTTGGAGTGAAGTATTTCAAGTTCTAAAGGAAAACAACCTTCAACCAAGATTGATGTACTCCACAAAACTATCTTTCTAAACGGATGGAGAAATGAGATGCTTCCATGACAAAGAAAATCTGAGGAAATTTATAACCACCAAACCAGCACTGCAAAATGTTTTGAAGGACATTCTAGAAAGAGATAACAATGACTACAGCTCCATGAACCCCAACAGAAGGAGTCCACTAGGCAAGGCAAACAAATAGAGGGGAAAAAGGGTGGGGGAAGCCAACAACAGGAAAATAACATGACAAGGATAAGTTAATACATATCAGTTATAACCATCAATGTTAATGGTCTTGATTCACCAATCAAAATATACAGACTAGCATAATGGATCAAGAAGCAAGATCTAACAATATACTGCATCCAAGAAACACATTTAATTCAAAAAGAAATTCATAGACTGAAAGTCAAAGGATGGAAAGTAATACTCCATGCAACAGGAACCCAGAAAAAAGCAGAGGTAGCTGTTCTATTTGCAGACAAAGTGAATTTTAAGCCAAGACTGATTAAGAGAAATAAAGATGGTCACTGCATCTTTGTAAAGGGAACAATCCAAGAGGAAGAGATAACAACCATAAATATATATGCAGCAAATACCAGTGCACCCAACTATATAAAACAAATACTAATAGGCATGAAAAATCAAATACTCTCTAATACAATTGTATTGGGGATCTCAAAACCCCAATGTCACAAAAAGACAGAACAACCAGACCAAAAAAATTAACAATGGAATATTAGAACTGAACCAAACTTAAAAAAATTTTTTTTTTATTTTAAAAAGAATAGAACAAAACAAAACAAAACAGAATACAGTCAAACACAACATAGCACTTCAGAACAGAACACTGCAAGCAATACAGGTCTTCAAAGCATAACAACAGGAGATTAACAATGGCTACCCTAGTGTCTCTTGCCTTCTTGAAAATGGTTGTTCATACATTTACAGATAATAAACTCAAACAAAACAAAGTAATATAAAACCAGATAAAACAAAAGAGTGAAATAACTACAGGCCTTCAAGTCAGACAACAAGAAACCAACAATGGCTACCATAATGTCCCCTGTTTTCTTCAAAAGAGCTGTTCCTATCTTCTCACACATTGCAACCAAAAGAGACTGAAACCAATCAAATCATAGAATAAAAGCACCGTTGGACTTCAGAACCTTTTCCCCATATTTATCGGGAATTTTGTATCTTACTGAGTCTTTCAGTTTCTTACACTAGGGAGACGATGTGGTGTTTACACATGTGAGTTTGGTTTATTTCACTTATGAGTATGGTCTCAAGTTGCATCCATTTACCTGCAAAAGCCTCAATGTGATCCTTCTTTATAGCTGAATAGTACTCCATTGTATAAAAGTACCACATCTTCTTTATCCATTCCTCGATTGATGGGCATTTGGGTTGTTTCCAAGATTTGGCTATTACAAATTGTGCTGCTGTACACATGGGTGCACTGTGGTATGATGACTTCACTTCTTCTGGGAATATGCCCAGAAGTGGAATAGCTGGGTCAATGGGACTTCCAATCCTAGCTTTTTGAGAAACCTCCAGACTGATTTCCACAGTGGCTGCACCAGTCTACACTCCCACCAACAGTGGAGAAGGGTTTCTTTTTCCTCACGGCCTATCCAGCATTTGTTGGTGGTGGTTTTCTTGATCCTGGCCATTCTTTCTGGAGTGAGATGAAATCTCAGAGTTGTTTTAATTTGCATTTCTCTAATGACCAATGATGCTGAACATTTTTTCATGTATTTATTTGCCATTCGTATTTGTTCAGCTGAGAAGTGTGTTTTCATCTCAGATGCCCATTTTTGGATTGGGTCTTTGAATTTCGAGGGCCT
>RJWT010008266.1:0-26491 GCA_004365215.1 Cuniculus paca | reverse complement strand
TTCATGTAAAGTATGGTCTCAAGGTTCATCCATTTACCTCGAAATGTCTCAAGTTTATCCTTCTTTATGGCAGAGTAATTACTCCATTGTATAAAAATCTACATTTTCTTTATCCATTCATCAGTTGACTGGCATTTGGGCTGTTTCTAATATTTAGCTATTAAAAACTGTGCTGATATATCACTGTGATGTGATGTGTTTAATTCTATCAAGATGATACCAAGAAGGGGAATAGTTGGGTCAAGTAGAACCTCTAGTGCTAGTATTTTAAGGGTCTCAATGAGACCCTGTCTCCCCACTGATTTCTACAGAGGTTGCTCCAGTCTACACTCCCATAAACAGTAGAGAAGAGTTCCTTTTCCACCAAAGACTGCCTGCATTTGTTATTGGTTGATTTCTTGATAATAGCCATTCTTTCTGGGGTGAGATGGAATCTCAGTGTTGTTTTAATTTTCATTTCTTGAATGTCTGGTGATGTCGAACATTTTGTTATGTATTTACTTGAAGCGCACATTTACAAAGCACTCCCAAAGGCATTCTTTACTACAACCTGATCCATGAATATGACCAAGTGGAATTGTTCTGATCACCAATAAGGAAACTAACTCTCATCTTTAGCATCTTGTCCTAAACTTGTGACATAGGGAAACTAAAGACCCAGGTAGAAGAGAGAGTAAATTCAGGTAAGTGGTTCCAAAGTATCAGGTATACAAAGGTCTGAAACCATTTATTTAGATTCCATAGAGAATATTACCCTCCCAGTGCTTGTCAGTTAAGGTTTTCCAACCCATTCAGTTTTATGCAAGGTGCAGTGAATGAGAAAACCCAAATCTATGTTCATCTTTATTATTTATATGGCTGTGATACATGAGCTTCATCCACATTATGCAAAAAAGTTTATTTTTCTCCCCAAAGCTGACTTTCTTCAAAAGAACCACAAAATAAGATGGTTTATTTTGCATGATTGATTACAGCCATCCTGCTCATATATCTAAGAGCTGACATTTTAAATCACATCTTCTTTTCAATTGAAGGAAATGAAATGATTTTCCTATCTTGACATGATTGATTATTTGGAAGCTGAAGCCAAAAATCTATATGAGTTCAATCTATAGCTCCCACCAACTGATAGCATGTAATCAAACCTTATTAAAATCATGCATGACTTGCAACTGCAGCTTTATACCTGACAGTAAGTAAATATAATGTGCTTCTGCCTTCAGAGAGCACTTTTGTATTAATGTGGTGGTTGATATATCTATTTATGAGAAGATTATAGGTGATGTAAATTTTACCTGTACAGATAAATGGTATTTCCTTTGTATTTAATCTCCATAAGATATTGAGGAAATCTGAAATAGTGATGGAGCTGAATGTTTATCAACGGTGGATCTATAAAGAGTTTCTAATAGCAAACTGCGAGTCCTAATAGTATGCTTCTTCCTGCTTTTCTGAGGGGTACTTCCTTTAATCCAAACCCAGAGCAGTATCTCAGCTATAAAGATGAGTCATCAGGGCATACAGGCTGAAATTTACACACTCCAGTGTCAGTCGAGTTATTGAAAAAGATTTCATCCATTTAAAGTTACATGGCCGGATACGGAACATAGAGACCAGTGACTGCTCCAAGGGTTGGCACATTTATGGGAAAATCAATGTTTAAGTTATCATTTCCCTTGCTTTAATTATAATTCCAATTTTCTTTTTGGATGGTGCAGATCAAATAAAAATAGGCCATGTCTCTTCATTGTAAACACTGTCCCATAAATCTGACTCTGTCATTGCTGAAGCCTACCACAGGCATTTAACTCAGCTTCCTTGTGCCTAGAGTTAATTCTGGTTGTAGATTTTGCAAGGCCAAGCAGCAAGACTCCAAGTGACCCAGTGGCAGCACAAAGCCATCCATTAAGACACCCAAACCATTCTGAAAAAAGGCAAAATTTCAAGATGCATTTCCTAAGATTTGAATAAATAAATATTTCCTTTTAAAAAAAACCTTTTTTCCAGTTGAATGATAATGCTTTCATTAGATCTACATCTCTTTCATCTCTACTTCTAACATCTCCTAGAAATAGATTTAGGATTCTTATTCTACAACTAGAGATATGATGGTAATCAAGAATGATGTGTATTTCTTCTAATCTTAATAGAACTTGCTATTAAAAGGATAAATAATATAACTGAAAAGTGGAATAATGATTGAGGGATGCTGTATTACAGAACAATAAAGGTTAGCACAGGAGAACAAGCAAGACTCCCCTTCAAGAATTATCCATGGATGCAAATCAGAATGCTGTTCAGGAGGATACAGTGAAGAGGACTACTTCAGGAGGAGCATCATGTGGAAACCTAGCATGGTGAGCTTTCCATAGAGCATAACTGATGTGTAGGTGTAGGGTAGAGCAGGAATGGCTCCACAAATCATGATTGCAAAAATTGTCATGTTTCATAGGTTACTGAGTAGCCATGTATGTATTTGTCTTTTATTATTATGTATTTACTATATGTAGCAATTATGTTGATCTGGGGTAATTGGTACATATACATATCATAATTTAGTCATTTTCCTTCCCTTACTCGTTGTATAGTAAATGATTCTGGAATGAAAAAGGGGGAAATGAACTCATTACTTTGGTAAAGAAGACAAACATGTTTGAACACTTCTGGTTTCCCACATTTTTCCCCATCAAAAATCATATCATACTGTTTTAAGTACATTTTAGTATAGATAATGTAGGTAATCTGAGGATTTCAAAGATTAGGAAACCAAAATTCCTGCTGTGAGGTCCATAAATCAAAAATATATTTATGAATGTAGTTTGATATAAATCATTCTGCTTCTAGTTCCTCAAAATTGCATTACACTTTAACACTCCAATAATCTGATAAAATATCAAACCAGGGGAAAATGTAAAAGCCAAATGCTAGATAAATTTCAAAATCTTCTTCTTATTATTTTGCATAAATGATGGTTTTATTCACAAAGCATCTAAAGAATTATTTGCATATTTTAGTGAACAATGAGTTAATATTCATCTCATGCAATATTGAGTTGTTTGTGTGTAAACTTTGTTATTGCTGTTGGTCTATAATTTTTTTTTATTTTTTCATTTGACACTATCAGGGGTTCAAAGAAAAGCTTGACTGTCAATTCTGAGCTAGGACCTCAGTACCAGATGAAAGAGTACTTGTAGGAATACACACACACACCACACACACACACACACACACACACACTTCGTGCCAAAGTGACCATGAGAAGATATGTCCTTGGAGATTTGTGGAAAACTTGAAGAGAATTCTAAGCTTCTACAGAACAAGAATTAGAAATGATTGCTATCATCTACTAAATCAAGATGCATATGCATACATTCTAGAGACTTGTAATGTTGACCAGCGACATTCAAACTTAACTCATATCCCATATCTTCCTCTTGTAATGCTTGCTTTTCTTCCATAGCAATCTTCTCTATGATTATAAGTAAATACAGATCTCTGTAGTGATGACTCATATATGTGTGTTGCTAACACTGATGCTACTGCTGAGTAATACTGGCAATTCAAATCTCCAACTGTCTTCTACATATTTCCACTACTATTCCACTTCATAGGGTTGAGTTTACTTTTAGCTAACCTATATGCAAACTTGTTCTTATGTATTTATTTGACTGAGGCATTAGCAACTTATTTTCCAGCTATATATTTTAGAAACACATTTCCCTTCACACTATTCAAATTTCCACCATTCACACATAAGGTCTGTAAAACGAACTAATTGTGCATTCATAAAGCCCTGTCCTACACTTCTCTCCTCTATCTCTACCACCACCCTTATTCTGTACCTGTTCACTGAAAGTACTAATAAAAAAAATGAAAATTTTTCTCATCCCTGGAGACTTACTTCTTCAAAAATTTGTGCAGGACCTCCTATTTTTCCCTTAAAAAAGTAGAAAATACACACACACAAAAAAAATGTGTAGTGAATTTTCATGTCTGCCTTTTTGTTAAGAACTCAAAACTGGAAAACAAACAAATGTATTTTATTCAGTGGGCTAATGAACAGTCTCACTACTCAGCTCGTATGAGTATATGAAGGTCTAGAGCTTTATGCAAAAGGAAAAAAATCCAACATGAAATATTACATATTGTACTATTCATATAATATATTCAAAATGACAAAACTGTAGTGATAGGGAAGAACCCAGTGTTGTGGGACAGAGTGTCTGTTAAAAGATGGTCCTAAGAGATTACCTTTCTAGCAATGAAAGAAGTCTGGATTGTGTTGTGTTCATGTTTTTATCAATTTATAGATGTTACAGAATTGCATATCAGTGAACACCCAAGAAACGAATACACACAAAAGTCATCAATACCTGAATAAAGCCAGCAGTTTATTTAATAATATCATAGCAATACTAGTTTCCTGAATTTGAGATTTTTACTACAGCAACATAAATTTCAGTCATCAGGGGAAACTGGAAGTTTGAGATTGAAACTCTTTATAATAATTTTGCATATTCTTAGCAAGTTTTATTTTAAAATAATAAATTAAAAATTGACTATGTTCTTTCCAGTGCTCTGTGCATTGCCTATTATCTCTTTAGATTGCATAAATCTTTTTTGCTTCTTACTAATCTTATTCAACCTTTCATTGACGGCCCTTAGTCTTGAGAATAAAGTTCAGTGGATGATTCTGAGTTTAAAATCACAATTTCTTTCTGTAGCTTTGCCTTTTATAAAACTTCCTTCTGCAGTCGTATTATACTAAAAATTTCTTCGTGGAATGTCATGCATTTATTCTCATCTGTGTATTTTCTCTGGTTTTACTCTCAGTTTGAAACAACATTTTGCATGCATCATGCTATGTGTTCTTCAGAAATCTTCTCTAATATATCTCACTTTGCTTTTCCTCATAGCTTAGCTTCACTGAAACTCAAAAATCTTAGGTCACAGAGTCACAGAGATAGAAAGAAAAGAGAAATTCAAACTAGGTCAGTTTGACCCTTCTATGCCATATTTATTATTTATGCTGAGTTTTAGATTGCTTCCATGCAAGATGGACATGACCCATGCCTTGTGGGTGTAATTCCTTGTATTATTATATTGCATAAAAGAAATACAAAAGTGACCTGAACCTCATGCTCTACAGTTTTAGATATATACAAATTATCATTTTGAAAATTGAGTTGAAAGGGCCTTGATAAGTGTAAATAAAGATTTAAAGTAAAAGTGGCTACTTAATGGAAACAACCTACTGATCTGAAATAGGCAGCTGAAAGCCTGAGTATATGTGGAATCTTCTTTCTGGCATCAGGAGTTCTATCACACTGAGAAGTGAGCCACACTGGAAATGATGGACTTCACACTAAAAACATGTGATTTCTCATCCATTGCTTCCTGTGAAGGGAGCTGCAGTTTAACAGTCCATGGTAAGAGAAAGGAGCATGAAACAGCAGAAGCCCCATTGTGAAACCTGTGAGTGAGACCATCTAAGAAGCTTTACATCACCCATCAAATATGTTGTGACATTAGATATATCTAAGTTTGAATTTTCATTTCCCAATTTACAAGTTAGGTAACTTGGGTTAGTAATCTAAAGATATTAAGGGACAGCATATTGTTTACATATCTCACTAACTTCATTTCCTTTTGGTGACTTGCAAAGATGAAATGTCATGTATTTGGAACTACCAGTTTCCCATCAATTGTTCAGATTTCGTGTTGCCTTTCCAGCCCCCGCTGCTGTCTTCTGTTTTGGGGAAACAATCTAACTCTAGTCTTTTAGTGTTCCTAAATAATTCTCTAGGAATAATGCTAGTTAGATGGTGATATCTGCTCTCTAGTAATAAGGACATCCTACTTTCTTCCAATACTTCCCTCACTTCTTGGTAATATTTGATAACTGGATAAAGAGATTTCATAGAGGACAACAAGTTTCAAAGGCATGAGCTAAGTAGACGTAGGTTGCTCCAAATCAGAAAAGGTGGGGATCGAATCACACAGTCATTCAGTTTGAATCAGCCCCATGATATGTGAAATTCAAAGACTAGGAAATGCGTCATCATAATATACCACACTTTTCTCATGCATGCAGGACCATCTTTGCTTTACTCTAGGGTACAGAATACCACTGAGTTGCACACAAACAGACAGATTTAAAATACTATGAACAAAAATAAAACTTCCGTTTGTATGGTTTTAGACAAGGATATCCAGGGTTGTTTTTTTAAGAGTAGGGAGGGAATGGCGAGCAGACAGTTTAACTTTACCACAAATAACTTCTGTTGACCTTTAGAAAAAAAATTTGGAAAAAACTACAAAGAATCTTTGATTAATGAGACTCTAGCAATTGGTACCCTTTAATTAACCAGCTATGTTTGTAACTAGGAATTTTAGGAGGTAAAAGGAAGTAACTAGTCACAAAAATCTTTGATTCCAAAGACATTTTCTTTAATTCAAAAGCAAGGTCTTGGATTCATCATACTTTTAATGCAGTTAAAATCAAATAACTTCTTCTTACCCCTCCTTTTTATTTAGCCAAAAATAAGTGGAAAATACATTTAAAAGATCTGTAATTATAATATACTTAAATTTACATTATCTATATTCATGTAGCTTTTCTCAGTTGCAATATACAAAACTAAGAAATTTACAATGTGACTCTACCCTGTAGCAGGACAGACAAGAACAACTGCATTCAGAAAGTCCTTTGATATCAAGCCAAATTTTACTTTCTAATTGGTCTATTGGGGTAGTTTCTTGCCTGCGGTTTCCTCTGTGTAGGTTCTTTCTCAAGCAGGTTTGGAAAAGACTTGTTGATAGCTTGCAATTTAACCTGGGCTGCAGTGCCCTCTATCTCAGAGTATGTGGCATTTTGTGAATGGTTTTAAGCTTTTGATCTGACTTTGCCAATTTGTCTGCCCTACACCAATTATTTTTAAGAGTTGTCTAGATCTCTGGATCATCATTCCTGTGTTATTTCCTCAGCCCTAAGGTTAAGATCAGAGTTAGACCCATCTTGAATGCATGAACTGAAAGTCAGAGATTTTCAATTCTTGAAAAAGATATTTTAAGTATATTATCTTATGTGATAAGGCAACAATTCCATAATCGCAGAAGATAATATAAGAAAGAATGCATAGGGCATGTAAAAATCATAGCTCAGAAAATTACAAAGATACCACCTTGGAGGCCAGGAAACAGCGTATTTCAGAATCTTCTGTATCTTTCAGCTTTGTTCCTTTAGCTAAGCTATAAAGTTTATAATTACAATTACTTATCTCTAAAATAAGTACTACATTCAATATTATAACAGACATTAAGGTATAAAAATAAAAAAGAGCATTGTATACTGCATGAATAAACCTGTGTAATAAATTATTTCAAATTTCAGTGTTTTATAACAAGTTTATTTTTCAGTTCTGTAAGCTGGCTGTGATTGTCCTCTGACTGATGAATTCTGGATCTTGCTTATATGTGCATTTGTATCTGCTCAACATGTTTCCTCATTCCGTAACCAGCAGTGACTCAGGGTACATTTCAAGGCAGATGGCAGAAGAACAGGATGAGAAGGAAATCCACATGTACATGGTCAATAGCTCCACTCAGGTTATATCTGCTGATATTCCATTGGCCAAACCAAGACTGGAACAAGGAAAACTTTCTGGTTACCATGGTAAAAGGGACAGAGGAGGCACTGAAACAAAGATTTGGATGTATAATATTATGAAAGAAAAGGAACAAAGAATTCAGAACAATGAAACAGTTTACCATAAAACCATAATGGGATTGATTGGGAAACATGGTTAGCAATAAAATTATTATATTTATCATTGCAGC
Source organism: Cuniculus paca (assembly GCA_004365215.1). Taxonomy (NCBI): domain Eukaryota; kingdom Metazoa; phylum Chordata; class Mammalia; order Rodentia; family Cuniculidae; genus Cuniculus; species Cuniculus paca. Next base: position 18,652 of record RJWT010008266.1, on the reverse strand, counting down.
TCATTCTTTGGAAATCTCCTTTGGCAGTTAGGAGGAGTGATGTCAGATTAGAGAAGTTGTCTGAAATCTGGTACACTTTGCATTCCTCATTTATCTCTGCACTCTCTCTTTCCTATGATCACCAGGTTTCCAACCATAGCTTAGCTATTCTATCTATTGGTGCTAAACTTCAGATGTTTGCATCCTAGCTGTATATCTCATATTTTCTGAACCTGCTGAATCTAACTGGATGCTCTGTTATCTCTTCTTGACTGGAAATAAGAGCAAGCAATGTTTTGTATAGTCAAGTCTGTAAGCCAAAATGCCTGTCACATAGGACAGTGTCAATGAGCAATCATTGACTCAATGAATGGAGGTAGTCACTATGGTGAAACTGTTCTAAGACTTTCTTGTTGATCTATCCTTCTTCATACAAGTGATCTAATTTTGGTAGCTGAAGAAGAGCAGTAAAGAACTAAATTTGAAACTACATTTTCTATCCTTCTATGTAACTAAAATGTTTAAAGAAATGTAAGGGGCCATGGCATGAGGAGATCAGCCATGGCCCAAGGCTCTGCTGCCATCAGGGCCAGGTGCCTGCCAGTGACTCCACCACCTTGGGCCAGGAAGAGAGGAGGCCACACCATGAGGCCTCACTGCCATCTGGGAAGCTTCAGTGAGACACAGCCCTATACCTCTCTGCCTCTCAAGGAACCTTGGATTGGAGGAACCCAGGAGTCTAGCCCAATTCCCTGCAACATGGGATGGGCAGCCAGTGCAAAAGTACCTGCAGCTTAGTAACCGGCTGATTCAGTGGAACACAGAAAAATGTCAAGATGAAGGAGCAAGGTGCAATCTCAGATCTCCTGCTAAACAAGAACAAGTCCAGGAGACATAAACACAAAATAAGTTAGAAGTCACACACCTGAAATTTCTGAAATGATAGCAACTGAAGTAAAGAAACAACTTAGGGCTTATATTGTTTGATTAATTTTTCATGCCTGTGTCTCACCCAGAACAAGTCCAGGAGACACAGACGTAGAAGAAATTAGAAGCCACTTGCCTGAAATTTCTGAAATGATAGTAACTGAAGTAAATAAACAATTTAGGGCTTACATTGTTTAATTAACTTTGCATGCCTGTATCAGGTAGTCTGAGCAACTACTTAAGAGAATAACAATGTGCAATACAGTAACTATTGTTGATTCCCTACTGTCTTGCTTTTGAAATCCAAGATTGTTCAATTGTTTTGTTTTTATTGTTTTGTTTTATTATCTTTAAAGTAAAGAAAAAGAAAATGTAAGGGGCCATATTAGGAAAGTCTTTCAGAATTATGTTTTAAAGGGACTAGCTTCTTTTGTCTTTCTCTTCTTTTAGATGGAGTGCGACAATCACTGGGGTTCTAGCAGTCACTTTTAAATTATGAAAACACAGCTTGACAGCAGAGTGAAAAGCTGAAAAATAACTAAAGTCAGTGACCTTGTGAGCCTGGGACTGTCAATGTCTGGACTTCCTCGCTGTGAGATAAAAACAAACTCTTAGTTTGTTTAAGCTACTATTTGCAAAGTGAAGAATCTCTTACTCATGGCTGAACATAATAGGATCCAGGTTTCTTATAGATGTTAATAGGATCTGATCTGTAAAGTTGAGACACACCTGGCCTCTCATTATAAAAGGAACATGGACAGAAATAAAATAAATTAAAGGAAAGTTGGCTTTTTTGTCTGTAATTGAACAAGAAGATTTGACTTCCAAGGTCACATTAGGAATTATTATTAGAGTTTTCTTTTTATTCTCTCATATGATGTTTTTGTGTTCTTCACTTTCCTGTGTCATTTCTCTGTTGAAGCAGTAAAGAATTAAACCATGCATGTATGATTTTCCATTATCCCAATTTTCCTACCACAACAAAGCTTTATAAACAGTATAAGACTCACTAGTGTAGGTTTCTGAGAGACTACACAGTGAAGAGATCAGTATCACCCCACATGAAGTTGAATATGTAGCATGAGAAAAGAGAAATTTGTTACCATAAGTCATTGTGAATTCAAGGAAAGTATGATATCACAGTATAGCACAGCATATTCCAACAGAGTGATATAATTCTTACTGTCCTGGTAGGTGCTACTCTCAGAAAGTGGTTGGTTAACAAAAAGTATTTGTAAAAGTTACCTTGATGAATATAATTGCCCAAGACAAAGTTTAACAGGGGTCTGAAAGAAGGAATAAAGAATAAAGAAGACTTAGAGGGAAGGTGGAATTTGGGCAGGAAATGCATCCAACATTATGGTGAGGACTTTAGTTCTTGGTCTTAAACATACTCAGGTCTGATTCCCAGTTCGATAACCTATCTTGAAAAAGCTATTTGACCTCTCAGAGCCTCAGTTTCTTTATCTTTGTAAGTGGAATAATGTCTATTACTTCACAGTACATTGTGAGGATTAAATGAAGAAACACTAATCTAATATTCATTCAAAACCAATCACAGTAAGAAACAAGTGGATATTTAAAGACTTTATATATATAGACAGCAATGGTAGGATACTTATACCTAAGACTGGAAAAGATTGATACCAGACAAGCAGATATATTCATTTTAGGCTGTAGAATAAAACTAAAATATTATTAGTGTTTATGTAGCATTTCACAGTTCCTAAATGCTCTGGCATGCATTATTTCAAACCTTTTGGTACAGTTTTTTCTTAGATAATAAAATCTTGGAGTTCAAACTGCCTTTCAAGTGGACCTACAAGAAGAAGGAGATGACTGTGGCCCTCTTCTCTTTATGATTACTTGCCTCTGATATATATATATATATAACATATATATATATATATATATATATATATATATATATATATAACCTGAAGACAAAGAGACCTGTTTAAGTAGGTTGCTTAGAAACCAGTCATGACAAATCGGATAATTTAAGATTTCAAATCACAATATTTCATTTCAGATTCCAGTGATTTTAAAATCTGAAATGCCAGTAAGCACAGTATACACTGGCTCTCATAATTCTGGCTTACATGAACAGGTCACATGGTAACATTTAAACAACTACAATTGTTGACTGTTGTTATGTGCAAGATGTAACTCATAACAATGTGATGTAGAGGCTGAGAAGATGTTTTTGATTCTCTCAATTAGGGAAATTTAAGATCCTCTTTCCTGGTTATTGCAGCTTCACATCTGTGAGTTCTGAGAAATCCTCAGGAGATGAATACTGTGCATAAACCAGGACCAAACAAATAGAATTTTTATAACTAACATAATTATCAGTGGTGGCAGTTAAGACAGTCATCAAATACTGAATCTGAACTTTGATGGTTATATATGACTCTAGAATAGGAAAGCACACTATCTCCATTTCTCTCCTGCCATATATATATATATATATATACATGCTTATTTGGGGTTAATAACATCACCATCAATACATAGCTATTCTCCAAGAAGTCCTGCCACTCTCCTAGAGCTGGCTCAAGAAGCAATATAAAAATTCACTCAAAGATTTATCAATATACTATTCAAAATTTTAAATAAGTCATGGAAACTCAGAGTTTAGAGGAGTCATAATGATAACAAAACAAGGCATGATGAACGACATTTTGTTCATACTTAGAACATTCTTATTCTTTTGAAATGGCTATTGAACTATTTCATAGATTACTATCCATTTTTATTAATTTAAGAGAGTTTAATAAAGTTTTTCCTTTTTCTGATCATATCAACCTTAAGAAACCACCAGTAGGAAAACATAAAAGTCTTTGCCTCAACACAATGAAGTTTCCTCCTACACAGTGTCTATGTAACCAAGTATGAGTCTTGATTATTGTTTCTCAAATCCATTTCTCATTTTCACGTTCTCATAGTCTCATTATTGATTGACTTTTATCTCTTTTGACATGTTTTAAAAACAACATTGAGTTTCTATCCTACTCCAGAAAAAATGACCAACATCAAGCAATCAAGTAATAACCAATGCTGATAAGGTTTCAGGAGGAAAAAGAATCCTTCTACATTACTGGTAGGAATGTAAACTAGTAAAACCACTTTGTAAATCAGTGTGGAGATTCTTCAAAAAAACTAAACTAAAAATTTGTTTGCCACAACTATTCCCCCTCTAGGTATCTTCCCATAAAAGGTTAAAAACATCAAATTAAAGTGTTACATGTATACACAAGTTTATAACATAATTCATAACAACTGAATCTTGAAATCAGTCTATATGTTCATCAACAGATGTGTAGATAAATAAAATGTGGCATTTACACACAGTAGAATACTACTCGATCATAAAGAAAGAGAAATATAAGTCATTTATAGGAAAATGAATGTACCTTGAGACCACATTGTTGTGAGAAATTAGTCACACACAAGCTTAAATATTGCAGGGTTTTTCTTACATAAGAAACTCAAATTATAAACAAAAGCAAAATAAAACCTAAACAATATGTATTAGGGAAATAAATTTTTCTCCCATGGGAAGGGGGTCAAGAGATTCAGGTGGGAATTGAAAAGAAGGAATTGAGATGTCCTGTCTGCATGTACCAATTCCACATAAGGAATGTAAATGTTTTGTACTCAAAGATGTGGAAATAAAAATATAAAAACCACGTGTTTTATTTTCAATCTTCCCTCTTTCACAACATACATTTATTTATAGTATTTATTTATTTATTTATTTATTTTGGTACAGGGAATCAAATTCAGGACCTTGCAATTGCCAGGCAGGCACCTGTGCTGCTAAGCCCTGCTCTCGTCCCTCTTTCTAATCTCTTCTTTGCCCTGAGTAAATAATATGGTTTATTTTATGTATTTATTTAGTTTTAGAGGCAGAGGATAAACTAGCACAGCTAAACTAGCACAACTAAAAGTCACATCCCCTATGGTATTTAGTCCTAAGTGTCATAGGCTGTCTCTTATTTGTTTTTGTTTTTGTGTTGTTTGTTGTCATTATGCCCATTTTATAGAAGAAGAAACTGAGATTTAGGAATGGTAAAAGCTTCTCATAGAAATATAGATGGCAAAAGTGAACCCTGGCTTCAGGAAAAGCAGGTAGATACAGCATTCATTCTCTCAACCATGGTGCTAGTTTGCTCCCTCGATCAGAGCAAAAACTAAACTGGTTTCTGAAGTCTACATATCTAATGAGGACAAATGGAGGATATGAATGTAGGGCATAACTACCCTCTTCACATTAACTTATTATTCTCATGTCACTCTTCAAGTTAAAAAATACCCATTGGGAATTTTTTGTAATGCTGGTTTGAGGGTCATGAATTTCTTGAGATGTTCTTTGTCAGGAAAATACATTATTTCTCCATCAATTTTAAAAGAAAGTTTTACACATACATAAGTCAAATTTGTTATCTTTGGGACTTGAAACACTTCACTCCAAGGATATCCTAGAAAGATTCAATGAACTCAACAAAATACAAATAAGACAAGGAAAGAAAGAAAGAAAGAAAGAAAGAAAGAAAGAAAGAAAGAAAGAAAGAAAGAAAGAAAGAAAATAAAACACCTGGCAGTGAAAACAACTATGCAAAAAGGAAAAAAACTCAACAGTGAGAACATAATGCAATCACAGGAATAAGTCAATACCTCTTAGTAGTAACTCTCAAAGTGAATGATCACAATTCTCTAATCAAAAGACACTGATTGGCAGAATGGATAAAGAAAGACAATCTAACAAAATCCAGTACACAAGAAACACATTTAATTCAAAAACAATATTTACATATTAGAAATCAAAGGATTGCCAGGCATGGTGGCACATACCTGTAATCCTAGCCCTCAGGAGACTGAGGCAGGAAGATTGCCATGAGTTCAAGGCTAACATGGGCTACAAAGTGAACCCCATATGGAGACCCTGTCTCAAAAAGATGAAAACGAACAAGCAAAACAATAAATCAAAGGGTGTAAAAACATTATTCCATGCAACAGTAACCCAGAAAAAAGCAGGGGTTTCAGATAAAATGAATTTCAAGTTAAGACTGATCAAAAGAGGCACAATAGGTCATATTAGTTAAAGGAATAGTTCAACAGAAAGAGTTAACAATTATAAACATATGCACACCAAATACTGGAACACCCAAATTAATAAAACAAATACTATTGAACATGGAAAGTCTAATAAACATCAATGTAATAACACAGTGAGGTATCAATGCTCCACTGTTAGAAATAGATCAACTAGATAAAAAAAATCAACAAAGAAATATCAGAGTTGAACCAAATCTTCCAACAAATGAACTTAATGGATATCTACAGATTGTTCCATTCAACAACAGCAGAATATACATTCTTCTACACAGGTCATGGGAATTTCTTCAAATTAAACCATATACTAGACAATAAAGCATGGTTAATTAAATACAAAAGAATGAAAATTACTCCATACCTATTATCAGATCACAGTACAATAAAACTAAAAATCAATCATAAAAGAAACCATATAAATTATGCAAAACATGTACATTTAACAATGCTCTCTTCAATAATCGATGCATCCCAGATGAAATTAAAGAAAAAAATGAAACATTTTATTCGATCAACTGAAAATGATACCATTACATACCAGAACCTATGGAATCCAATGATAATATTCTTAAGAGGGAAGCTCATAGCAGTGATTTCCTCATCAGAAAAATGGAAGAAGCTCAGGTTAATAACCAAAATATGCACCTCAGCGTTCTAGAGAAACAAGAATGATTCAAATCCAGGGTTAGCATGAGGAAGGAAATTACAAAGATCAGGGCAGAAATTAATGAAATAGAGACTAAAAAAATACAAAGAATCATTGAATTAACTAGTTGATTCTTTGCAAGATTAAACAAAATAGACAAATCCTTACCTAATATTACCAAAGTATGGAAAGAAAAGCCCCAATTCCATACAATTATAAATGAAAAGTTGAAATCAAAATGGATTCTGCTGAAATTCAGATTATTGATAACTACTTTGAGAGTCTGGACTCTAATAAAATGAAAAATTCAGAGGAAATTTATAAATTCCTAGATATATATGCTCTAACCAAGATGAACCAAAAAGATGTATAAAAATCTTGAATTATCCAACATCAGCCTGTGAAACTGAAAAAGCAATAAAAAATTACCAATTAAGAAAAGTCCAGGTCCAAATGAATTCACTGCTGAATTCTGCAAGTACTTTAGAGAAGATGAAATGCAAATACTCAGACTCTTTAATGAAATCAAAAGGTAAGTAGTGCACCTAAATCATCTCTGGAAGCCAGCATTGCCCCAACTCCAAAATCAAAAGAAGACCCAATCAGAAAAAGAGAACTACAAGCCAATCTTTTTAATGCATACAGGTACAAAAACCCTCAATAAGATACTGGCAAATAAAATTCAGCAAATTACCAAAAAGTACATACATTGTGACCAAGGAGCATTCATTCTAGGGGTGAAGGAATGGTTCAACATAAGGAAATCAATAAATGTAATACAGCATGTAACAGAAATTAGGACAAAAAAGCCCCCATAGGATCTTCTCAATAGATGCAGAAAAAGCATTGACAAAATCCAACATACATTCATGATAAAGAAAAATCAGAATAGAAGGTCTTTATATCAACCTCACAAAAGCCACGTATGATGAGCCAACTGCCAACAGCATACTAAACAGAGAGAAGCTGAAAGATTTATCTCTAAAATTAGGAACAAGATAAGAATGTCCACTATCACTACTGCTTTATAATATAGTTCTCAGAAATATTAAATAGAGCAATGGGACAAGAGAAAGAAATAAAATGAATATGTGTAGGGAAGGAAGAAGTTAAATTATCATTATTTGCTGATGACATGATCCTCTACACAGAAGATCCCAAAAATACACCAAAAGATTTCTAGAATTAATAACGAAATTCAATAGCATCGCAAGATACAAAGTCAGCACTCAAAAACTAATATTCTTTCTGTACAGCAATATCAAACTCACTTAGAGAGAAATTAGAGAAACAATACCCTTTATAGTAGCATCAAGAAAAATAAAATACTTAGATATTAACCTAGCCAAAGAAATGAAAGACCTTTAAAATAAAACTTATAGTACTTTGACTAAGGATATTAAACACACTATCAGAAAGCAAAAAGCTATGCACAATCAAAATAGTCAAAATAGCCATATTTCAAAAACCATTACATAGATTTAACACAATCCCAATCAAAATACAAATAACATTCACTACAGAACTTGAGAAGGTAATCCAAACTTCATATGGAACCAGAAGAGACCTAGAATAGCAAAAACAATTCTGGCAACAAGGGCAAGGCAGGAGGCATCACAGTCCTGTACTTCAAGTTATGCTACAAAGCTACAGTGATAAAAAAAGCATGTTATTGACAAAAGAAATATGAAAGAGATGAGGGAAAAAAAAGACTCATGGATCAATGAAGCAAAATAGGAGATAGAGAAAGAACTCCCAACACATTCAGTTAGGTTATTTTTGACAAAGGAGCCAAATCCCTTTGCTAGAGGAAAGATAGCCTGTTTAACAAATAGTTCTGTAAAAAGTGGCTTTACACATGCCAAAGGTTTAACCTAGACCCATATCTCTCAATATGGACAAAACTAAAATTAAAATGGGTCAAAGATCTAAATATGAGAACTAAAGCAGTTAATCTGCTGGAAGACAAAATAGGTAAAACTCTTGAAGATACAGGAGTAGACAAAGACTTTTTAAACAAAATTCCAGTTGCAGAAGAAATAAAACCAAGATTCAACATACGGGGTGACATTAAATTAAGAAGTTTCCTTTGCTTTCCACACAGCAAAGGAAACTGATAACAGTGCAGAGACAACCTATCGAATGAGAAAAAATTCCGTGACAGCTACACCTCAAGGGACTAATATCCAGAATATTAGATATAGAGAACTCAAAAAATTTAAACCTCACCAACTTAAAGTTCCAGTTAAAAAATAGGCATCTGAAATGAGTACAAACTTCTTAGATGAAGAAATACCAACAAGTGCTAAGTACATTAGTAAATGTTCAACATCATCAGTCATTTGAGAAACACAAATTAAAACAATACTGAGATTCCATCTCACTCCAGAAAAAAAATGGCTACCATCAAGTATTTGACCAATAAAAAATGGTGGTAGGGCTGTTCAGAGAAAGGAACCTTTCTTTGTTATTGGTGGAACCATAAATGGATACAACCATTATAGAAATCAATATGGAGATTATTCAAAAGTATAAGCAAAAATTCCATTTGTTCCAACTATTCTCCTTCTAGATATCTTCCCAAACACCCTAAAGACCTCATACCACAGTGATGCATGCATAGTTGTTGATAGCAGCACAGTTCATAACAGCTAAATCTTAGATACAGTCATATGGTCACTGGCAAGTAAATGGATAAAAAAAATGTGGTATTTATGCACAATAGAGTACAACTATTAAAGTAACAAATTTGAGTCATTTATAGGAAAATGGGCATATCTTGAGATTATAATGTTAAGCGAAGTAACTCAGCCTCACAAACTTAAATACTGCATTGTTTCTCTTACATGAAAGCTCAATAGCTGGGGGTTTAGCTCAGTGGTGTATGTGCCTGCCTGCCAAGTCCAAAGGTCATGAGTTCAATCCCTGGTGCCACAAAAAAAAAAAAACCCTCAATATATGTAATAAAAGGCAGATAATAGTTGTTGTAGCTAAGGATTTCAAGGAAAACAATTATATCTAGGACACATAATTTTCAGAATTGTTTTATAATAGTCACCCAAAGAGTTAAATACAAGAAGTGCAGGAAATCTGTCCACACACTAAGACCCAAGCAATCCAGCTGAGGGCCTGGATCCTGAAGCATTGTCCTGCATGAGTCCAGCTGAAGACCTAGAGCCCATGACAATGCCTCCCATGAATCCAGTAGGAGGCCTAGAGCCCATGACAGAGACTCATGCAAGTCTGTGTCAAGGATCTGCTCTGGGAAGGCCCAAAGGTCAGTGGTGGAAGACTTCTAGCCCATGACAATACCCCTCCCCTCGCCCCGAGTCCAACTGGAGGCCTAGAGCCCACCATGACTCATGCATGTTTGTTTCATGGATTTGCACTAGAAAGGCCCAAAGGCCAGCAGTGGAAGCCAGAAAGTCTGTTACATCAGGGTGAAGGATCTGCACCAGTAGGCTGAGCATTCTGCAGTGGAGCCAGAAAGCAACGCTCAAAGTATGGACCAGGGCTCCCCTGAAAAGTACCACAGCCATCCTCAATGACACTGAGGTCCTGAGCTCCTCCAACAATGAGAACTTCTGAGTTCACACCAGGAAAACAGTGTGATAAGCTTCTCTAGGAGCACATCATCTTCCCCTCTGGAGTCAGAAAGTGCTGCTCAACAGAAGCACCAGAGCTCCCCCAAAGTGAACCACAGCCATTCCTAGCAACAACGTCTCAAGTTCCTCTGACAATGAAAACAGGCAAGTTCATATCAGGAAAGAAGCTCAACAATCTCCTCCAGGAGAACCAACAACAACACAGAGAATTGACAACACTACTTCTTACTCTCCAGTTCTCCTTTTTATGTTGGCAACAATCCTCAGGTGGACCATGCACACTCAGTAACATGCTGATTCAGATCAGCTGGTATTACAAATTGACCACCAGTTATCAACCCACCATAATCCATTGCTGATCAACTTGATAACCATACACAATTCCTTTAACTGTAGTCTCTATTGTCAAATTTATGAAAAGTTAACATATTTTGGTCTATTCAGATTTACATCAATATAACAATTACATATATACAATTGTTATTCTACTCATTCCCACACAAAAAGCAAAATATTCAAAGGGTGACCAAAATTCAAGGTTAAAACATAGTACTTTGACTAATTAGCCTGATTACAAACATATGTAAAAATGACTTTAAAATCATACTAAAGGATATATTATAATCATAGTCCTTGCTTCCCATTAACTTTTAACAGGGCAAAACCAAAAAATAAGAATCTCCCACAATTCAAATACACTCTTCCCTTCAAGTGAAAGACTTCAGTTCATTTTTCCCTCACCCTGTTCTTCTCAACACATTCTCCTCTGTTTCATCCTTGCACTCCACAGTACCACTGTAGACTTCTCTCTGACTAAATGATTACAGTCACCTTGCTGGGTCTTTACTCTTAATTTTAAAATTAGATCTGGCCAAAAGTTCTCAACAGTGACCATGCCACCATCCCAACAGTAGATTGCACTGAATTTTTTCTGCCACCAAGATAATAATTCTAAATGCAAAGTAAATGTAAACCAACTTTCAGCCAAAACACGGCATACTACTTGGGATCCAGCAGCCAATGCAGTCCCTCTCAATAGAAGCCCCTTGAGCATCATCTTAACCAGCAGCTTTTCCAACAGTACTCTGATTTTCCAGGCTCTGACCAGTCTCCAATATAGTTTACTGTATACAGAGGGTGCCTTTTTGACCAGTCTCTCAAAAACTTTCCAAATTAACTCCAGAGGCTCGTAAACCATGTGGCCAGGCAACATCACAGCAACGACCCCATTCTTCTGGTACCAATTTTGAACAGCACACAATCTTCCCCTTTGGAGCCAGAAAGCAATGCTCAAAGTAAGGATCAGAGCTCCCACAAACTGAACCACAGCCATTCTCAGTGACAACAAGGTCCCGAGCTCCTCTGATGATAACAGCCAAGTTCATATCAGGGAAGAAGCTCGACAAACCCTTCCAAGAGCATCAGTGGCAAGAGGAACCAACAACACCACAGAGAAACAACAACACTACCTCTTCCTCTCCAGTTCTCCTCTTTATCTTGGTAACAATACTCAGGTAAGCCACCCATGTTCAGTATCACACTGATTCAGTTCAGCTGGTATTACAAGTTGACTACTAATATCCATCAAAATAGTAAAAAAGAGAAAGAAAAAAGATATTGTAATCGAGCACAAAAAATATATCTAAAACTGTACCTTGACTTAGTACAATTGTCTTAAATATTTTATATGTTCTTTGGGCTACTAGTCTGATTTTAAATCTGTATGTATGATAAATAACTATATAATATTTTATAAGATAAATGAATCTGGAAAAATAAAATGAGTTTAGGGAAAGGGGAAAAAGAAGGGGAAAAAGAAAAATGTGTTATGTACATTTTTTTGGTCAGCATCTTAATCTAAGATTATTCTTCTGCATCACTTTCTACTTGTGCTTCCACTGGCTGAATTTGAATTATCTTAATGGTAATGCAAAAGAGCTCTACTATTTGAGTTTTGAGCAATTGCCCCCTATGATTTACCAAACTTTTGAGCAATTTTGAGCTGTTGGATTAATCATTATTTCATATTAGTAGCTATATGTCTTCAGCCATAAGAATGGGAAAAGTAGGAGACAAATATCTATGGAATAACAGAGGATAGGAAAAGGTTAAGGAATGTGGAAAGAATGAAAAAGGAGAGGAGAGGGAGGAAAATACTGGCAAGAGAACTGGAAGACATGAAGTGAAAATATAAGAAAGGAAAAATTTAATTATCTTTCACTATGTGAGAGACACAGTACACGTTTTACATATATGTATTTCTTTTATTACTGCAGTGGATCTCCAAGTTTAGGTTTTAACTTTTTGTATCCAACTTGGAGAAATTTAGGTTTGAAAATGTTAAAGAACTCCATAACCTACAGGTGCCAGATTTGGGGTTGAAATCTATCCAGTTTCACTCTATGTTCTTCATCTAATACATTCCTTCTCTTCTGTCCTACTCCACTTTTGAGTTACACTGGATATAATGTTCTTCAATTTTCTCCACAACAATCCTACAGATATTTAGAGGCAGTGGTCATATTTCTCCCAAGTTGTTTCTTCCCCCAGTTAAATCTCTCCATTTTTTCCAATAAGTTCTCTAACAATAATTTTTTCTTCTATTGAACTTTTAGGTCAATCTATTCAGTACATGTTTCTGGCTCTATAGTTTTCATTATTACTATTGAGACTCCCAATGTATTACTCACAGCTCTTCAACTTACACTATCTACTAGATTTCCTTATCTTAGAAAAGAGAGACTCTCATGAACTATTCATCCCTATTTATTTGCTTGAAAACAGAATATAATAGAGAAGACTGTGGTTGTAAGAATTCTATTTAGACAGTAAAACTTTGGTAACAAACAAATTTGGGTTCTAACTTTGCCTGTAGTATTTACTAGCTATGTGATCATGGCTAGGTTATTTAGCCTAGTTAATATTTAGTTTGCTTCCTATAAAATCAGAGATTTACATCTATGAATAGGGTGTTGAAATTTTTTGTTTTGTTTTCTTTTGGGTACCAGGCATTGAACTCACAACCTTGTGCCTGCCAGGCAGGCGCATAAGCCACTGAGCTAAATCTCCAGCCCCTGGTGTTGAAATGTTTAACACAGCACATGGTTAGCACAAGTCACATCATAACCTCCATAAGTAAATGGTCTTCATCATTATTATCAACCCACTGTCCTCAGATTCTCACTGAAGCAACATCACACTATATTTTCTAGTAAAGCACAAACTTCTATGTTCATTTGAATCTATGACATGACTTGTGATATCTCTATTTTTAAGGATCATAAAACAGAAGCAGAAGAGACTCAAGGAGTTTTCCTAATGACTTCACTTTAGAGATGAAGAAACTACTAGCAAAAGTAGGACAATTCTCCAGCATAACCAAATGATTAAGGGCAGACACAGTTTTTTTTCAGTGCTAAAGATTGAAATCAGACCTCGATGCATGTTTGTTGTTGTTGCTGTTGCTGCTGCTGTTGTTGTGGTACTGGGGATGGAACCTAGGATTTTTGCACTGAGTGACAGCTCCAGGTTTACTTTAATTTTTATTTTGAGAGATGGTCTCCCTAAGTCACTAACCTACTGGGGTAAATCTTGCAATTCTCCTGCCTCAGCCTTCTAAAATGCTGGATTACAGAAATATTTCATTATGCCAGGCCATTGTTTTTAGATTTATTCTATATTTCTATATTTGAGATTTTTGATTTATGTTTTTTGATTTATTCTATATTTCACAAGAATATGCCATTAAATCCTCCAATCAAAAGTATAAATCTAAATTAATTAATTACATTCCAAATAATGATACTTGATCCCAAAAATTTCTCCCCATTACATTAGAGGTATAAAATTCAAAACAGCCACTTAAGATTAAATATCATATAAATAATTTTAGTATAAATTTTTCTTACATAGTATTTGCAACCCCTTCATGTATTTCCTCAGCAAATTCCATATTGATTTCTTCTTAGCAAGCACAGTCCTGACCTCTATCAACTGTAGATTTTTGTCTTATACTCTTTAATTTTACATAAAAAGAAATATATGGTGCATACTTTTGGTGGCCTGTGGAGGACCACCAGGAAGACTCTCCTCAAAAGGAGAGGTACTATCTCCACTTTGGCTAAACCTGGCCTTATTTCTGTGTATTGATATGTACAGAGCTGGTTAGGATGTTTCTGGTTTTGTTTTTTTAATCTTAAAGAGAGTAAAGGAAAATAGAACAGACTAGAACAGAACAAAGCAGATCAGAGCAGAACAATGTAAGCCATATAGGACTTCAAAATAAGACAGATGAAAATCAACAATGGCTACCATCATGTCTCTCATCTTCTTCAAAATACATGTTCATACCTTCACACACAATAAATTCAAACAAAGCAGAATAGTATAAAACAAGAGACATGATGGTAGCCATTGGTGATTCCTTACTGGCTGGTTTGAAAGCCTGTAATGCTTTCATTCTTTTGTTTTGATTGGTTTCAGGATATTTCTTTATCCTTTCAACTGGCTTTAAGCAATGTAAATGAGTCTAGCTGAAGTGCTGATGTGTAGTCTTTAAAGTAATGGGACAGGTCAGTGATGCCCCATCTATAGCTCCCAACTAGTACATGTGAACTAGGCCAAGTGTTGCCTAGCTGTTGATAAAGAGGCCATGACATCTCAAGGCATGAAGATTATACAACAGAGCTGAAATGCAGAACCCCAAACACTAGGTACTTACTCAATCTGTGATATGCAGATTATTTTCTGCCTCTCTCTCTCTCTCTCTCACTCTCGTTCTTGCTCTCTCTTACTTTCTCTGCATATTGCAGAGATACTTTCAGGCCTTCTACCCAGCCCTGCTCACAGCACTCAACATACTTTCCACTCTTAACTCAATCACTTATGCCCGAGTCACTCTCCTCTTCACGAATTAATAAAGCCTGGGTTCAGCCCTGAATGGAGGCTTTTGTTCTGGTTAGCCATCATTCTAACTGGACTTAGGACACCCTTGGATCCCAAAAACCACACATATACCTTAGTGTTCTTATTCTCATCATGAGTTGCACTGGAAGTAGTAGATTGGGATTAACTTATTGGCATTCCAATAGCTTTTCCATGGAATTACAAATATAAATTCTGCTGGACTGCAATGAGGTCTTGAAAGGGCTTTCTACACTAGTGAGGTTCCTTTGCTTAACATAATATTTTTAAAATTCATCCATGCTTTTATGTGATAATTGTTTGTGTGGAAGATACTACAGTTGCTTAATTTATTCTCTTATTGGTGAATTCCTTTTACTATAAAGTTAGGGATGCTATGAATATGGTCACAATACCTGTGCTTGTTCTTTCATTGACCTCTGTTTAGGTCTAGGCATTTGCACAAGAAGTGGACCTGGTGGATCACAGAGTTTCAATAGATATTGATGAAGTGGGTAAAATCATTTGTACTTCCACTATAAATACAGAAGCATTCCAGGGTATTCACATTCTCATCAACAAATAATACAGTCAGTCTTTTCAGTTGCAGTCGTTCTGGTGATTGTGTACTAGTGCCTTGTTCAGGTATAATTTACATCTACCAGATGTCTAATAATGCTGACAAGTTTCTGTATATCAGTCATATCATATTTTTTGAAGTACCTATTCAAATTTCTTGCCTGTTTTATTTAAGTGGCTGTAATATATTTTTAGGATTTTTTTTCATGTTTGTCTTTTTTTTTCTTTCAAGTTTTCCAGGATTTTTCATGGAGAATGCGTCCTTTAACAGCTACTGTACCATGACACAATTAATTGTTTGGAAACAGATTTATAATTTTCATGTACTCTAAAAATGTTTCTATTCACATCACTATTATTAATAGTATTGTTTTTAGAATTTTATTTAGAAAGAGGCAGAGCAGAGCTCTCTGACTCTTTCATGCTTTCATACCCAAAAGGACGCAATGCCCCAAAAATCAATTACTAAAAAGAACATTTATTTGCATATGCTACAAGCAATTGCGACAAGAGTTTTAGTGTTTCATTATTTTTTTGAGACAGAATCTTGCTACTGAGTTCAGTTCAGACTGGCCTTGAACTCACTGTGTAGCCTAGGCTGGCCTTGAATCTTGAAGTTGTAGCGATCCTCCTGCCTCAGCTTCCAATGTGCTGGGACTATAGATGTGCACCACCAGGCCTGGACAAAAGTTGTTTTTTTTTTTTTAATTCTACATAAGTATTATTTCCAGTGTAACAGTAGAGACTTCCTTTCTAATCAAATAATATGCAGGTGGTAATTCACATCATTCATAATATTTATTCAACAGATCTTATAGCATAAAATTCTAACAGAGGCACAAATCCCAGCAGATAGTATAAAACAGTACAAATTGTATGAACTTTGGGGTAAAAAGACATGGTTTAGAGAAACAGTTCTGTCACTTCTTGACTATATAACCTTAGAACACTTACTCAGAATCTTGATTCCTTAATGTTGTTTTCTGCATGTAGTATGAATACTATTTTGTATGCCCCCTGTTGTGGTTTGTGTCTGGATGTTCCCCAAAGCCTCATGCAGTTTTAGATGGAGCTTTTTCAGAGGTGGCTTAATCTAGAGCATGTGATTGATTCGTGGTGCAATGTTGGGATTATGGGCGCTAGGATTATACTGCTCAATCAGTGCATGATTGGAGTGGCCTTGCACTAATCTCTGTAGACTGAATACCATATAAGGAACCGAAAGTGACTCATCTCCCCCTTGTCTTGCTTGCTTTTACTGTCTTCTGCCACCATGAAATTTTTTCTGCCACGTGATCCCCCTCTGCCAAGCCACCCTGCCTTGGAGCCAGCCAATGATGGACTGGAACCTCTACCAGCAAAGTAAACTTTCCCTCTTTAACTTTGGGTGTCAGTTATTTTATCTCAGCCATGAGAGAGAAGCAACTAAGACAGTCGCACTCCTCAAAGACATGTGATTAGGTTTAAATGAAATAATCCATTTGGAATATGAACTCATTTTAAAAATATTTATTGCAATTTACTACAGATCAAATAAAGGAAACTTTAGTTCATAAGATGCCGTGTTTATACAGCATTCACCTGTTCTGCGTTAAATGTTAAGCAGTTGAAATTTGTGTTTCTGTGCAGTGTTTATTAAGAAAATAAATCAGGGAGAAATGGAGGAAGGGAGATGAGTTTGAAACCTGTTGGAAGGCAGAGATAAGACTTAGATTTGAATGAGACAGCAGAAATACAAAAAAGGAGATGGGCTTGAAATATAAGTCAGGGTGAGAAAAAGGACTTAGAAATACACTAGATGTAATAAGAGAAAAATATGGAGAAATTGAGGATGGTTCTTAGATTTCTGAATTCAGTGATAGATATGGGCGAGCTAGGTTAAGGAATAAAAAGAACACATGATTTAAGAGTGAGTTATCTCTGTGTTATGGAAATAGAGATATTACATAGGTAATTACTCATGCAACTATGAATTTCATGGGTAAGGTTTTGTTTCACAGTAAAAAACTGAATGTGAGATAAAATGCAAAAAATACTACTGTGTATATGAGTCTGTGTGTATGAGCATGATTGTGTGTGTGCATGTGAAGGATATAAGAAGGGACAATTGAGATCCTTGAAAAAACAACCATACAGAGAAGGGAAAAGAAATATATTCATTGAACTTCACAAAAGTAACCATGGATGACACAGAATATAATTTATTTTTATCTCATTTTCAAACCACGATGTGTGATGTGAAGACAATAATTTGCATTCCTACATACATAGATTTTCATTAGGTCAATAATAGATTGGTGAACTGAAACAAAATGGTATGAAGTGGTAAAAAGAAGATTGAACTGAAATTCACAAACCACAAAAAAAAAAATAAGTACTGTCTCCACTAAAGTTTAATTAAGATTTATTTACAGCTCAAATTGGATAATTTACCACATTCCACACAGTAAGAACAACTAGAAAAGGCAGGAAAAAAAATTCAAATAACAAGATTTATGATTGAAGGCATCAGGGGAAGGAGGAAGGTAGGGATTTGAGAGACCAAAGTAAAGGAAGAAAAACTAACCAGAAGGACATGAAACAATATTTCAGAAACCATATTTCCTCTCTTGGCATCTGTCAATTCAGGACTTGTATTAAAAGTAAGAAAATACATAAAGTCAGGCAAAGTAAAAAAAAAAAAAAAGCCAGATATTTTAGCAAATGCGAAAGTACAGAATTTACAGTGTGAATCTGCCAAAATAGCCAGAATAAGAGGAGCCAGGCTCTAAAACAGAAGGAAAATCTTGAAACTAAGGTAGATTTGCTATCATTTTCATTTCCCCTCACGACATTTGCTACACTAAAAGCTGAAAAGGAAAGAAACTCAGAGGTATGTAAAGAAGCTCCAGAAAAC